>JAQZBX010071963.1:0-15145 GCA_029593785.1 Cabassous unicinctus | reverse complement strand
TTAATTATGTTTAGTCTTCCAATCCATGAACATGGAATATTCCTCCATCTAATAAGTACTTCTTTGATTTCCTTTAACAATGTTATGTAGTTTTCTGTGTATGACTCCTTTACATCTTTAATTAAGTTTATCTCTAGATATTTGATTCTTTTTGTTGCTATTGTAAATGGAATTTTTTCTTGATTTCCTCCTCAGATTCATCATTATTATTGTACAAAAATGCTACTGATTTGTGCATGTTTATCTTATATCCTGCCACTTTAGTGAACTTCTTTATCAGCTCTTGAAGCTTTGTTGTAGATTTCTCAGGGCTTTCTATATATAGGATCAAGCCATCTGCAAATAGTGAATTTTTTACTACTTCTTTTCCAGTTTGGATGCTTTTTGTATCTTCTTCTTGCCTAAGTGCTTGAGAAAGTATTTCTAACACAATGTTAAATAAGAGTGGTGGCAGTGGGCATTCTTGTCCTTTTACATATCTTAGGGAGAAAGCCTTTAACATTTCACCTTGAATATGATGTTAGCTGTGGGTTTTTCATAGATACCCTTTATCATGTTGAGGAATTTTCCTTCTATTCCTATTTTTGAAGTGTTTTCATCAAGAAAGGATTATGTATTTTATCAAATTTTTTTAATACATCAATAGAGATGCTCATGTGATATTTTTTCATTTGATACTTTAATGTGGTGTATTACATTGATTGATCTTTCTATGTTGAATTATCCTTGCATACCAGGCATGAAACCCACTTGGTCATGGTGTATAATTTGTTTGATGTGTTGTTGAATATGAGTCGAAAGTATTTTCTTGAGAAATTTAGCATCCAGGTTCATTAGAGAGATTGGTCTGTAGTTTTCTTTTTTGTGTGTGGCTTCTTTATGGGACTTTGGTATTAGGATGATTTTAGCATCATAGAATGAGTTAGGCAATGTTCCCTCCAATTCTATTTTTTGGAAGTGTATAAGCAGGATTGCTGTTAGTTCTTTCTGGAATGATTGTTAAAATTTACATGTGGAGACATCTAGCCCTGGGCTTTTCTTATTCAGGAGCTTTTCAATGAATAATTCATTCTTGTTACTTTTCATTGTTCTGTTGAGTTCATCAATTTCTTCTTTCGTCAATGTATGTTGCTTGAGTTTTTATAAATTTTTCCATTTCATCTAAGTTATCCATGTTGTTGGCATGCAGTTTCTCAAAGTATCCTTTTATGATATTCTTTTTTTTTCTGTTGGATCAGTGGTGATTTTCCCTCTCAATTTTTAAATTTATTTATTTATTTATTTTTGGCATCTTGCTCTTTTTTTCATTTAGTCTAGCTAAGGATTTGTCAATTTTTTTAATCTTCTCAAAGATACAGCTTTTGTTTTTGTTAAATTTTTCTGGTGTTTTCATTATTCTCAATTTCATTTAGTTCTGCTCTAATTTTTATTCGCTTCTTTTTGCTTTCTTTTGGATTAGTTGCTCATTCTTTTTCTAGTTCTTCCAGGTGTGCAATCTGGTCTCTGATTTTATCTCTTTCTGCTTTTGTAAATATAAGCATTTATGACTATAAATTTCTCTCTTCACACTAATTTTGTGTGGGAACCCTCTAATCTTTACATCTAAGAAATAGCTTGGGGGCCTTTTTCTCTTCCCACACAGAATTCACTTTATCAGTTCCTGCCATAAACAGGAACTTTCCTGCTTATCTTATCTCCCTTATCTCCCACCCTATCTCCTATGTATATCACTTAATGTTTCTGTAATCTTGCTTCCCCATTATCAGCCCGAATTCTTATGATGTGATTTACAACCCCTATACCTGCCTGCTCCCCTGCACCTGATCCCTGATTTGACTGTAAAAAAATTCTGAATAAAAAGCATCCTGGGGATCTTCTCTAGAGGACAACTTCTGCTGTTCTCCCCCTCACGTCTCTCAACATTTGCATTTGGAGTAATTTCATTGTGCTGTCCTGGGCTCTGGTGGACAGACCCCCACAAGAGTTTCCAGGATGGATTCCTGCACTTTTGCTGCCTGTCATAAGTTTTAATATGTTGTGTTCTCATTTTCATTCATTTCAAGTAGTTACTGATTTCTTTTTAACTTCCACCTTGACCCATTGATTGTCTAAGAATGTGTTGTTTAACTTCCATGTGTTTGTGCCTATTCTTGTTCTCTCCCCCTTATTAGTTCCCAGCTTCTTTCCATTGTTGTTAGAGAAATTTCTACATATAATTCCAATCTTTGTAATTCATTGAGACTTGTTCTGAGACCAAGCATGTGGTCCCTCCTGGGGAATGATGCATGATCACTTGAGAAAAATGTTTTATATTTGAGTGCAATGGTCTATATATGTTTATCATCTCTAGATCCTCTAATGTATTATACACGACTTCTGTTTCTTTATTACCCTGCTGTTGTGATGTCCTGTCTAATGTTTATCATAGTGTATTAAATTTTCCTACTCTAATTGTAGAGACATGTATTTTTTCCCTTAGTTTTTCCAATGTGTGTCTCATGTATTTTGAGGCATCCTGGTTAGGTGCATAAATAATTGTGATTGTTCTTTCTTCTTCATAGATTATCTCTTTTATTAATATATAGTGTCCTTCTTTGTCTCTTACTATAGTTTTGCATTTGCAGTCTCTTTTGTCCAATATTAGTATAATTAGTTCTGCCCTTTTTTGTTATTGTTTGCATGTAAAATCGTTTTCTAACGATTCACTTGCAACCTCTTTGTATCCCTGGATCTAAAGTGAGTTTCCTATAGACAGCATATAGATGGGTCATATTTCCTTATCCATTTTGCCAATCTGTTTCTTTTGATTGGAGAGTTAATCCATTAACATTCAATGTTATTATTGTTAAGGCATTACATTATTTATTTTTCTTTAGGTTTATATATATAATATATTGTTATTTCTCTTTTTATACATTTAGTCATTCTTACTAATAATCTTTCCTTCTACACTCTCTTTCAACCCTCTCTCTTGTTTTGTTTCTTTCAATCTGCAGACTCCCTTTAGTTTTTCTTGAAGGGCAGGTTCCTTGTTGACAAACTTTCTTAATTTCTGTTTATCTGTGAATATTTTTATCTCCTCCCCCTGCCCCCACTTCTGAATGGCAACTTTGGTGGATACAGAATTCCTGGCAGAAAGCTTTTTTTTTTCCTTTTAGCACCTCAACTATGTCATAACACTGCCTTTTCACCTCCATGGTTTTAGATGAGAAATCACTGCTTAATCTTATCAAGATTCCCTTTTATGTGATTAATGTCTTTTCTCTTTATGCTTTCAGAATTCTCTCTTTGTCTTGAGCAATTGGCAACTTGAGAAGTATGTATCTCTGGGTATGCCTTTTAGGATTCGTACTGTTTGGGATGTGCTATACTTTCTGGACATGTACATCCATGTTCCTCAAAAGAGTTGGGAAATTTTGAGCCATTATTTCCTACAACACACCTTCAGTCCCCCTTCCCTTTTCTTCTTCTACAGCTGACCTTGTGGAAAAAGCAGAGCAGCTGAGCCCAAAGAGAAATGCATACGTTTGTGCATTTCATGTTGTCATTCATTTCCCTCAATCCCATTCTTTGTATTTTGGCTTTTGCACCATCAGATCTGTTATCATTTTATGTATGTTTTTGTATGAGCTTCCAGTGTTTTCTTAATATCTTTTATCTCTTCCTTCACTTCATTAAGTTGTTTCAATATATTTGTTTGAACCTCCTTGATTAGTTGTTCAATTTTCTGTGTCTCTTCCTATATTTTAATTTGTTCATTAGACTTGGCCGTGTCTTCCTGTTTCTTAGTATGTCTTGTAATTTTTTTGCAGGTGTCTATGCATCTGTTTATCTTGATGGCCTTATTTAGCTGGTTAGCTTCATTTTCTACTCTAGGCTTTTATTTCATTTTGTTTTGGTTAATGTTCCTCCTTGACACTTGTTTCTGCTCATTCTATATTCTTGTAGTTGTCCATATGCCCCCCCAAAATATTAAGACCATAGAAAAAGAAAGAAAGAAGGAATAATAATACGATGGAAAAGGAATTGTAAAAGAACCAGGAAAAAATTAATAATCGTGAAAAATCATAAAAAATAAAAAAGAGTAAGAATAAAAAAGATGTAATAAAAAATAAAATGAGAAAAAATAAAATAAAATATCGGAACAATAAGAGGAGAAGAATGAATATGAAGATCAAACAAGAAAAGGTGGAATGAAAGAAAAGTAATGGAAGAGTGAGAAATGCAGGGAAGAAAATTAAGAAAGAAACTAAGGAGAATAAAGAAGGAAAAGATAAAAAAGGAACAAAGGAAAATGAAGGGAAAAAAAAGCCCAGAAAAAATAAGCTTCCCTCTTAGGCCACTAGCAACCATCTCAATCTGCCAGATCTCACCAATCACCCTGCAATCCATCCATCACCGGTAAGATAAATGATTTTAAAGAAAAAAATGAATAAAAAAATAAAAATAGTAAAATATTAAATAACAAATCAAAAAACTAAAAAAATTAACTCAATCTATATGTTCCGTGTCGTGAGGCTGCTTGTACCTCAACTCCTACTCCTCAGGGTACCAGCTGGTTGTCTGAGAACCTGCTGGAGCACTCTCTGGATCCTTTCCCTCCAGGGCTATTTGGTCATCATACAGGGCTTGGGCTGCCTATCCCTGCCTCCTTAAACCTCAGGCAAGTTAGGCTATTTTTTATAATGTATAAGAGATTGAACCTGGGACAAACCCTGCTTCTCCCCACCCTCTCTTCCCTCAAGCCAGTTGGAACTCTGACAGTTTGTGGGCTGTCTCTCCTGGAATCCATCTCTCCCAGGCTGTTAGGCACCTGTCAGCCCACTGCTATCTGACCTAATTCCTCTTTCTCCCAGAGCAGATGGGTGTGACAGCCTGCCTGATCAGCTGTACCTTCCCCTATTCCTGGATCTGCTTCAGTGCTGTCTGGAGTCTTTTTCTCCTCTGGTCTGCCCACCATATCTCCATTTTTTTCACCATATCTCTACATTTCTTTCCTCCTGATTTTGTTGGATGCTGGTCCTATACCAGTTTGCCCTGTAGCTCCCCCATGGAGGTGTCTCTTTCAACCTCAGCTTACTAGGCTTGCTACAGTTGAGATTCAAAGAGGGTTCCAATGGCCTCTCTGCCCTTTACAACTCCCTTCTACTACCAAGGAGGAAGACCTCCTATTCCCTCTCAGTGGGCTGCAGGGAACCAAGGTTTTTAGAAAAGATGGGGAATATGTGCCATTTCCAGTTGTGTGGGTAAGTAACTCATGGTTTTCATTTCAGCCACCTCGGGAGTTTTGCAGCAATGTCTTGGTCTGCTTACTTCCAAAGCAGGCCCTATGGACAGCTTTTGGCCCTTTGTAGCAGTTTGATATTGTTTTTCAATTCCAAAAAATAAATGGTGAATTATGTTTGTAAACTGATTTGTTCCTCTGGGCATATTAGATTATATTGGATTCAGAGGTTTCACTTCTACTTGATTAAATAATGTTTGGGGCTTTGATGGGGCCACATCAGTAGGACGTTGAGTCCCTATTCCCTTAGTGGGTTGGGATTCACAGAGAAACTGCACCGCAGAGAAGGGGGCTTGGGATTTTGATCCTGAAGCCTGGGGAGTAAGCACACAGAGAAGCAAATACATGAGGAAGGAGAGAAGTCTCCATTAAACACAGGCAGGGCCTCAGGAAGAGAGAGGAGCCATTCACCTGATAGTCTAGAGTTGGCCTTGTGGAGAAAGCAGAGCAGCTGAGCCAAAGAGAAATGAGCCCCTGGAAGAGAGCATCCCAGGAAACCTGAACCCTTGCAGATGTCAGCAGCCACCTTGCTCCAACACATGGCAACAGACTTTGTGAGGGAAGTAACTTATGCTTTATGGCCTGGTAACTATAAGCTTCTACTTCAAATAAATACTCTTTATAAAAGCCAACAGATTTCTGATATTTGCATTAGCACCCGTTTAGCTAACTAATACACCCTTCTTCCATTATTTTTGTGATCTCCCTGGAAGACTCCAAATAGGTTATTAATACCCTTCTAAGTCAGAAGAAAACTTTTGAATTGTCATTTGCCAGTCTGGTTAAATGTGTAGCATTCAACAATGTTTTTATGCTTAATATCTGTGCTACACTCAGATGTATATAAATTTGGAGAATTTTATATTGCTTTTTTATCACTGATCCTCTTGGGTCAGTGAGAAAATCATAAGACTGAGTTTAAAGGGGCAAGTGGAAGACTTCACTACCTTAGTCTGAGACTAATATCTGTGGGTTAGAGCAGTATCTTTTTGACTACTGCTTTCTAATATATGGATTCAGTCTTCAGGGTAGATCAGAACAGGTGTGAGGATTAATTTAAAAAGAGGACTTGTGGAATGAAAACTGCTTGGGGGTCAGTTCAAAAGTACGTGTTAAAATATAAATTCTTCCATTGCTAGAATCACAATGTCTGTAGTTGAATACCAGAACCTCTACTCTAGTCCTTCATACATTCCTCAATTCTGAAGATTATGGGTGGTGATGCCCACTCCACCTCTAATTGAGAGGGGACTTAGATCCCATGGAGCAAATGAATGAGATTATCTTGCTTGGAGTTGCAGACTCTCTCTGTTCTTTGGGAAGGTCATTGTTCAATGAGCTGGAGAGAAGGTTTTGCAACTCTGTTGAAATTCATGTGGAGGCAGTGGCCACTGGATGTTCTGAGGAGAGGGAGAGGGAAAAACAGCTATAATATAGAGGCATTTTTCTGGTCTTGAGAATTGTCCTGAATGACATTGCAATGACAGATACAGGCCATTATATGTCTTGCCATAACTTACAAAATGTAAAATATAATCCACACTTAGTGGCAATGCTCCAGAATGTCTTCATCAAATGTAACAAATGTTCCACACTAATGAAGGATGTTGCTAATGTGGGAAAATGTGGGAGGGGTAGGGAGCAGGGCATATGGGAATCCCCTATATTTTTTATGTAACATTTATGTAATCTAAGTATCTTTTAAAAAATAAAAAAGTATATTAAAAGAAAGTATATGTTAAAATAGACAAAAACCATAATCAGGAGCAATATCCTGACTTGCACCAACAAAACTAAGCTCAGATGTTTGAGCAAGCTAGGTATAAAATAATCACGTCTAATTTCTAGGCATTCCTTTTATTTCTTGAAATGCGATATTAGGTTCTGAGAGACATAATGCCAAGCATCTTGGCTCTCAGAATCTTGTATGAACTAAATATTTTATTTTTTGTTTCTATTGCATTTATTTATCTTTTATAACTTTTTAATGAAAGCATTAAACCTTCAAAACAGTTTGGCTTATAATAGTTAGAAATGCACAGAGGTACATATTTTTATCTCATAACTCCACATCCTTGTTAATCTTTCAATCATTTATTTGTGAGGCTGTCAGGAAAACTTTCATATCATTGACAATAGCTTGACTGCTGTGAAACTGTCACAAGTCATCTCCTCCATGGAGCAATATGCCATTCCATCCAGCTCCATATCCTCATTAAAGTCACATGTGACTTTTTAATCTGCATAGTGAGAGAACAAGCAAAAGTTGAAGAAACATAGAAGGGAATGTATTCTGCATATCTCTTTATTGTTATATTAGGATACTAATTTATTGAACAATGGTCAGAAATACTAATAAATGGAAACAAACTTTACATTATGGAGATCTTAGCACAGCCAGAGTATGTGTGTCAATGAAAACACCAACATCCAACACCTCAAAATTTATACTTGGAGTGTATCACATTAAAATAAGAATAATTCACATTTGTTAAAATACCACATTACAGGTCCTACACATAAAATAATTTTTTTTTAATTTCACTTTCTGTAGAAGAAAATAACAGTAAATGTGAGATAAGCAAAAAGATTTGAGGTATGTCATTGAATCATATCCTCACTCCCTCAACAAAGACAGTGTTAAGCTTTGATCCCCAGGACTTTGGATGAGAACCATTTTAAATAGGGTCTTTGGATATGTTGTTGGTTAAGAGGAGGCCAAAGTAAATAAAGGTGGCCTTTAATACAATTTGACTAGAGTCATTATAAGTTTTGGAAATTTAGACAAAATTAGTAAGAGACAGAGAAGAGAGAGATGACCATATCATGGAAGCAAAGATTGAATTATGGATCACTGGCAGGCCATGACTGGAAAATCACAGACTTCAGAAAAACATTTCCCTGCCAACACCTAGATTTTTGACTTCTAGATTCCAAAGCTCTGAGAAAATGGCTGCCTACCTGATATGTAACCCATCCAGTCTGTGGTATTTATTATATCAGCTCTGACAAACTAAGGCAAGGTGAATTATAATCAATGAATCAATTTATCCACTTAAGAGTTTTTCAGCAACTACATATAATTTACTAAGTTCTATATTAAATTAGAAAACATGATACTGGTTTATGCATAGTAACATGTGAATTTAAATTAAGGCTAAAGCACTGGTTTTAAATTTGAGGTTGTGGCTATCTTCACAGAAGAGATATCATGTCTATCCTAATCAGCATCTTTATTTTCTTACCTTTTACAGATTTGTTAATTTTGTCAGGCTTGATATATCAAATAAGGGCTTAATATCCAAATATTTAAATAATTTTTACAATGCAAAAACAAAAAAGACAAACAACTTAATTAAAAATGGGCAAATGAATGGAATAGTCATTTCTCCAAAGAAGGTATAAAAATGGCCAGGAAGAATATTAAAAGGTTCTGAACATGATTAGAAATTAAATAAATGCAAATAAAAAAAAACAATTTTACATGTAGTTTGACAGTGCCTCAAAAGGTTAAGTATAGAATTGCTATATGACCTGCAATTCCACTTCTAAGTAAGTGAAAACAGGATTTCAAACACATATTTGTACAGCAATGTTTATAACAGCATTATTCAGAATATCTAAATGGTGGACACAACCCAAGCATCCATCCACAACTGAATGGATAAACAAAATTTGGTTCATGCTGTAAGACTATTATTTGGCCTTAAGAAAGAAGAAGTTACATGTCATGCTGTAACATGGGAGAACCTGAAAAACAATTATGCTCAGTGAAATAAACAAGGTATATTTAATGATATCACTTATATGAGATAACTAGAAATAGCAAATGGAAGGAGATGTAAAGTAGATTGGAGGTTAACAGGGGGTGGAGGATCAAGTACAGATGATTTTCTGGGGAAAAAACACTAAAATGGGAAATTCTGTGTCATTAAAAAGAAGGCAGGTTAGTGACCATTTCTTACACCTTGTGCCTGATACACACATTTAATACAGCTGTGTCTTCTGAGAGTTTAACTACTGACCTAGGACTAAATTATCAAGTAAAAACTCTGATTCTGGGCTCAGAAAACTTTCGTCTTTTTAGTTTAGATTTACAGTTGGGTAAATGGTAACACTACATCAATCTTATCCCTTGATCTCTTTCCCTTGGTGCTCAAATTGGAGGGATGAAAATCCAGTGATGACCGTGTAAATGAAGTATGTCCAATACAAACATTTTTTTAAAGTTAGAGAGGATGTTTTTAGTAGACCAATAATTTAAAAAATAAATGTTGAGAGCTGGAGCTAAGTGGCAAGAGAGCAGTGCCAAAACAAGATACAGACATAAGGAGCCACTGATGTTGGGAGGAATTGACTGAGCCTAAAGTCATATGGGCACAGATAGGGCTTTCAGTAAGATTGCTGTTTCCAGCCTACTCATTCTTCAGAGGAAGAGCCAGGAACTGGAGGAAAGGAGGGTGAACGTGGATGAGGGTGTTTAGGGGTACCTGACAAAGGTCACCAAAAAAAGATAAGCAATTATTCTGTTAAAGTAACAGAATTAATGATTAAAACAATATCCAGATGTAAATGTATCTGTTTCCCACAGAGTTTTCATTAGCATTTCTCTGATATCATTGATCCAGTTTTCATATTAACATTGGCCATTTGGGTATCCTCTTTTGTGAAATCTTTTGTGAAATCACTAGACTGAAACACCTCTGTGGAAAGGTGTGCTGACAAGTGCCATCTGATGATCAATCAGGAAATTGCATGGACAAAAACACTGTTTCTCTCTGTATCCTTACCTTTGGGAGAAAATCTGCACCCAACTAGTGAGTCCCTCAACTGATTTTGATAACTTAAGCCAGGAAATTTTAAAGTCTTAGAATAAGTTGAAACAAAGATCAAAGAAGACCTGTGTGTGTAGGGGGGGAGGGAAAAATGGAAAAGAGAGAAAGAATGGAACAGTGTCTCAGGGAATTGAATGACATTGTGAAATGCACAAACATTCATGTTATTGGTGTCCCAGAAGGAGAAGACAATGGAAAGGGGGCAGAAAGAATACTTGAGGAAATAATTAATGAAAATGTCCCACCCCTTATGAATGACATAAATATCAAAATCCAAGAAGAACAATACACCCCAAACAGAATAAATCTGAAAAGACCTACCCTGAGACACCTACTATTCAGAATGACAGATATCAGAAATAAAGAAAGGATTCTGAAGGCAGCAGAGAAAAGCAAAGCATCACATACAAGGGGAAATTGATATGATTAAGCACCAACCTCTCATCAGAAACCACGGAGGTGAAAAGAAAGTGGTATGATGTATTTAAGGTACTGAAAAAGAAAAACTGCCAGCCAAGAATTCTGTATCTGGCAAAACTGTCCTTCAAAAATAAGGGTGAGTTCAAAGTCTATGCAGACAAACAAATGTTGATAGACTATGTTACCAGAAGAACAGAATTACAAGAGATACTAAAGGGAGCACTTCAGTCTGAAAGGGAAAAAAGGGTGAGAGATTTGGAGAAGAGTTTAGAAATGAACTAAAGGGTAAGAAAGACAACAGAACAATATGACAACAGAGAGTCAAAGGACAAATTGGATGAAGTAAGTAGTGCCTTTTCAGTAACAAAATTGAATGTTAATGGATTGAACTTCCCAATCAAAAGACATAGACTGATTGATGGATTAAAAAACATGAGCTGTCTATTTGTTATCTACAAGAGACCCACCTCAGACATGCGGACACAACTAGGTTATAAGTGAAAGATTGGAAAAAGTTATTCCATGCAAATAGCAACCCAAAAAGTAGTGGAGTAGTGATAGTAATATCGGAAAAAAATAGATTTCAAATGCAAAACTGTAATAATGGATGAAGAAACTAATTATATATTAAGGAAAGTGGCAACTCAACAAGAAGAAATAGTTATACTAAATATTTATGCACTTAACTTCAATGTCCCAAGATACATGAGGCACACACTGGCAAAACTGAAGGGAGAAAAGAAGTCCCTACAATAATAGATGGAGACTTCAATACACCACTCTCAGTATTGTATAGAATATCTGGGTAGATGATAAATAAAGAAAAAGAGAACCTGAATAATATGAAAAGTGACCTTGACCTAAAAGACACTGATAAAGCATTGCACCCCAAAATGGCAGGGTATATTTTCTTTTTGAGTGCTCATGGATCCTTCTCAAAGATAGACGATATTTTGGGTCACAAGACAAGTCTCAATAAATTAAAAAAGATTTAAATTATAAAAAACACTTTTTCTGATCATAACAGAATGAAGCTGGAAATCAATGATGGATGGAAAAAGAGAAAATTCATAAAAAGATGGAGATTAAACCACACACTCTTAAACCATCAGTGGGTTAAAGAAGAAATTGCAAGAAAAAATCAGCAAATATCTTGAGATGAATGAAAATGCGAACACAACATATCAAAACCTATGGGACACTATAGTGCTGAAAGGGAAATTTATAGCCCTCAATGCTTACATTAAAAAAGAAAGAGTTAAAATTGAAGATCTAACTGCACTCTTGGAAAAATCTAGAAAAAGATCAGCAAACTGTTCTTTTCCCAAGCCAAGACAAAGGAAAATAATAATAAAGATCAGAGTAGGAGTAAGTAAAATCAAGTATGAAAAACGATAGAAAGAATTACCAAAACCAAAATTTGGTTCTTTGAGAACTTCAACAAAATCAACAAACCTTGGCTAAACTGATGAAGAAAAAATGGGAGAAGATGCAAATAAATATAATCAGAAATGAGAAGGCGGACATTACCACTGACCCTGTAGAAATAAGAGAGATCATAAGAGGATACTATGAACAACTGTATGCCAAAAAACTAGACAATGTAGAGGAGATAGGCACACACAAACTACCTCCACTGACCCTAAAAGAAATAGAAGACCTCAACAAACCAAGCACAAGTGAAGAGAGTGAAACAGTCATCGAAAACCTCCCAAAAATGAAAAGCCTGGGACCAGATGGCTTCACAGGTGAATTCTACCAATCATTCAAAGATGATCTAACACCAATCTTGCACAATGTCTTCCAAAAAATTTGATCAGGAAAGAATACTACCCAACTCATTCTCTGAAGCCAACATAACCCTAATACCAAAACCAGATAAAGATACTACAAAAAAAGAAAATTACAGACCAATGCCTCGAATGATTATTGATGCAAAAATCCTCAATAAAATACTTGCAAAAAGAATCCAAAAGCAAATTAAAAGAATTATATACCATGATCAAGTAGATTTTATCCCAGGTATGCAAGGGCAATTCAACACAAGAAAACCAATGATTGTAATAAACCATAGTGATAAATTGAAGTAGAAAATCATATCCTCCTTTCAACTGATGCAGAAAAGGCATTTGACAAAATACAACATTCTTTCTTTATATAAACACTTCAAAAGATAGCTATAGAAGGAAGCTTACTCAATATGGTAAATTGCATATATGTGAAACCTACAGCTAGCATAGTACTCAATGGTGAAAGACAAAGCTTTCCTGCTGAGATCAGGAAGAACAAAAGGGTGCCCACTGTCACCTTGGGTATTCAATATTGTGATAGAGGTTCTAACTAGAGCAATTAAGCTAGATAAAGAAATAAAAGGCACTTAAATAGAAAAGGATGAAGTAAAATTTTCACTATTCACTAATGTTAGGATCTTATTTCAAGAATCTCCTGAAAAATCCTCAAAAAAGCCAGTAGAATTAGTAGAGGAGTTCAGCAAAGTGCCAGGATACAAGATTAATATACAAAAATCAATAATATTTCCATACACTACTGATGTTCAATCTGAGGAGGAAATAAGAAAAAAATCCATTTATAATAGCAACTAGAAGAATCAGATGTTTAGTACATAAAGAACTTGCATTCAGAAAGCTACAAAACATTGCTAAAAGAAGCTGAAGAAGACTTAAATATATGGAAGGACATTCCATGTTCATGGATTGAAAAACTGAATATAGCTAAGATTTCAATTTTACCCAAACTGATTTACAGATTCAATGTAATCCCAATAAAAATCCTAACAACTGTTTTTATAGAAGTGGAAAAATAAATTATCAAATTTATTTGGAATGGTAAGGGATCCTGAATAGACAAAAAGTTCTTTAAAAGGAAGAATGAAGTGGAGGACCCTCACTTCTGGAGTTTCAAGCATATTACTTAGATACAGTGGTAAAAACAGTGTGTTACTGGCATAAAAACAGACATATTGAACAATGGAACATATTCAAGAACTCAGAATATATTCACATATGCAATCAAGTGATTTTTGACAAGGTGTTAAGCCCTCACAGCTAGACCAGAAAAGTCTATTCAACAAATGGTGCTGTAAGAACTGGATAGCCATATCCAAAAGAAAGAAAGAAGGCCCCTATCTCATACCTTATATAAAAATTAACTCAAAATGGATCAAGGATTTAAATGTAAAAACAACCATGATAAAACTCCTACAGAAAATGTAGGAAAACATCTTCAAGATCTTGTGGTGAGTGGTAGTTTCTTAAACCTTATGCCCAAAGCACAAGCAACAAAAGAAAAAATAGATAATGGGACCTCCTCAAAATCCAACACTTTTACACCTCAAAGGACCTTTTCAAAAGGGCGAAAAAGCAGCTGATTCAATGGGAGAAAATATTTGGCAATTACATAGCTGATAAGTGTTTAATATACATGATTTATGAGATCATCAATTCATCAATACAAAGACAAAAATGGGCAAAAGACTTGAAAATACAACTGTCCAAAGAAGAAATACAAATGGCAAATAAACACATGAAAAAATGTTCAACATCACTAGTGATTACGGAAATACAAATCAAAACTATAATGAGACATTATTCCAAACTAATTAGACTGGTCGCTGTTAAATAGTCAGAGAACTGTAAATGTTGGAGAGGATTTTGAGATACAGGAATGCTTATTCACTGTTGGTGAGAATGTGGAATGGTACAGCCACTGTGGGGGACTGTTTGGCAGTTTCTAAGGAAGTTGAATAGAGACTTGCCCTGGGACCCAGCAATACCATTTCTAAGAATATACCCAGAAGAACTGAGAGCAGTGACACAAATAAACAACTGTACACTGATGCTCATAGCAGTGTTATTCATGAAAGACAAAAGTTGGAAATAACCCAGGTGTCCAACTGATGAATGAATAAACAAATAGTGTAGTATACACACGATTATGCAGTGGTAAGAAGAGATGAAGTCATGAATCATGATAACATGGGTAAACATGGAGGACATTATGTTGAGTGAAGCAAGCCAGACAAAAAAGGACAAAGAGTGTATGATTGTCCTATTATGAACTAAATATATTATGTGAAATATAAATATATTATGTCAAATATGACTATGGGTAGAATCGCATATATGACTGTTTTTCTTTGAAGCTGAACAAACGTAAGTTAATAGTACAAAACATTAATATCAGACAGAAAAACAACACCATTATGCTAAGTGAAGGAAACCAGACACAGTGTACTACATATTGTATGATTCCACTTATATAAAATGTAAATATAATTCCATTTATAAAGATGAAAGGATATAAATGGTTATGCAGGTCTGAGGAAAGAATGCTAAGAGGTGTGAAATCTTTCTTTTTGGAATAATGAAATTGCTCTAAAAATTTTGAGATGATGAATGTACAACATTGTGATTATACTAAGAGCCACTGATTATGCACTTTGGATAGAATAGCCAGAAAAAACAGCTATATATGAAGGAAGCATAGAGACATTGAGAGATGAGAAATTTTCTTGTTTGTTTGTCTGTTTTTTTTTTGTTTATTATTAGTATTATTTAAATAATGAAAATGCTCTAATAATGATTGA
>JAQZBX010071962.1:0-15154 GCA_029593785.1 Cabassous unicinctus | reverse complement strand
AAAAACCCCACCCTACTGAGCAGAGTGGATATAGCATAGTGGTTGACCACCTGCTTCCCATGAATGAGGTCCTGGGTTCAATCCCCAGTACATCCTAAAATAAATGAATTAATAAAACTAATGAGCAACATAAAAGAAGATTTACATTAGTAAAACAATATAACTTGTTCATGGATAGGACTATGAAAAAATGTCAATTTTCCCCAAATTAATCTATGAATTAAATGTGATCTCAAACACCATTGCTACAGGTGTGTTTCCTAATACTTAGCAAAATCTCTGTAAAGTTCATTTGGAAAAATAAACATGTCAAACTACCCAAACAAAATTTTAAAATTTAAGAGTAAGAGATAGGAAAACTAGTCCTCCTGATATTAAAACATAGTATAGGAAGCGGAGGTGGCTCAAGCCATTGGTCGCATCCCTCCCACATGGGAGGTCCTGGGTTCAGTTTCCAGTGCCTCCTATAAAGAAGACGAGCACACAGGAGACAGTAAGCACAAACAACGGGGGCGGGGGGGGAATAAAAGAAAACAGTATAAAGTCATAGTGAAGCAGAATACAGGATCAAAGATCAAGAAGCATACAAATATTTTAATTTAGTGATTATTTAATTTATGTAACAATCTCCTTATTCATTTATTCAACAAACATCTAATGAGCCCCTGCCATCTGCTAGGTACTGTACTTTGATGAATTAAGGATCATTAAGATAGTCATTATCTGCAGTTATGATTTGGGAGATGAAGACCATGGGCTTCAGAGTCAGATAGACCTAGGATTGAGATTGGTTTTATCTCCTATTTGTGAAACGTTCCAGAGACTGTAGAAACAAAGCAAACACTCAGTAAATGTTATCTATTGTTACAAAATGTGGTAAGAACTATAGTAGATGGCATGAACAAAGTGTAATAGGAACAGAAGGGAGGGAGCAATGGGAGAAAGTATAGACAAATCTAGTGGCTTATTAAATATTGGAGGGATTTGGTATTGTTTTCCCTAACCAATTTAATCTGTCTGCACCAGTACTGTCCAGTAGCCAGTGCAATGATGGAAATGTTGCCTGCATTTTCCAATATGGCAGCCACTAGTCACACGTGGTTGTTGAGCACTTGAAATACAGCTAATGCAGCCAAGGAACTGAGTTTTTAATTTATTTTAACTAATTTAAATTTAAAAAGCTACATGTGCCTAGTTGGCTGCCTTACTGGACAGCGTATGTGTATAGAATAAGAATAACATATCAAAGAATGACACAAAGGTTTATATTATTATCTGGGAATCCAGGAACTATCCTGCTAGCTAATATCAGTTATTTGTTTCACCCCATTCCAACCTCCCTCAGTGTTTATAAAATCACTTGTTTGGCAATTCTCTGTTGTGATTGAGTCAAATGAGGACACATCCATCTCAGGGTCTACATTTGGGAGCCTATGTTGCTGCAGAGACCGCTGCTTGCAGTGATAAAGTAGGGAATTGTTAG
The DNA here is from genome assembly GCA_029593785.1 of Cabassous unicinctus. Classification (NCBI taxonomy): domain Eukaryota; kingdom Metazoa; phylum Chordata; class Mammalia; order Cingulata; family Chlamyphoridae; genus Cabassous; species Cabassous unicinctus. Next base: position 13,671 of record JAQZBX010071962.1, on the reverse strand, counting down.
CAGGAAGAGACGGCCGACGGTAGGTGGTGCTTTTTAAAAAGTAAATAAACTGCAGTTGCTCAAACAATCAAAATTGGGGTTTTTATTGGCCTCAGTTTCCCTCTCGTACACACCTCCTCTGGCTGTATTTGCTCTTAGAATTTTGTTTCTTTCAGAAAGCTATACCCTTGATTTTCAGTTATACAAAAACGTTAAGAGAACAAAGCTGCAAAAACATGGTTTACCACCTTGTACTAGGTTAATGAGGGAAAAAGGCCACAAATACATTGAGGTCAGCTTTCTGAATATAATCATTTTTTAAAAATATTTGAAAAAACAGGTAAAATGTAGTTACAGATCAAGGCAAAGGCAGGGCTAGGAATAGAAAATGGGAATCCCAAGTTGCCAGGCTGTTCTAGAACATATAATCTCTCTTCTTTGGGATTTGTGTTCTAGACTGGAGGAGACGTGCAGTCAATGCCCATGTGGAAGACATTTCTCAGGCTGTCAGGCTATGTCTAATTTAGTAAAGCAAAAAAAAGTTTGGAGAATTCTAATTTGTTTTAACCTGGGAGATAGGAGGAACCTCTAAAATACTGGCCTGAGAAAACCTAACCTCCCTTTGTTATTTCAATAGCTGCAATCTGAGCAGAGGCCAATTTGAGTGGTGCCCTAAATGACGTGAGATATAATCTCTTCAATTCCATTTAAGTCCGCTGCTTAAAAGGCTTACACACCAGTCCATCCAATTTAGGGATGGATGCAAGTCGTTCTCAGAGGTCAGCAAGTCTACTTGCTTAATAGGTCAAGTAGTAGACTACATACTCTAGAGCAGGGGTTCTTAACCAGGGGTCCATGAGCTTGAATTGAAATTCAAAAAAACATTATTCCTGTGGGGATGTGTTGGTGTGGGTGTGATATATTTATTAAATAATACACAGTATAGTTTGGACTTAGTAAGGGGTCCGTGGTTTTCACCTGACTGGCAAAGGGGTCCGTGGAACTAAAAAGGTTAAGAACCCCTGCTCTAGACTGAAGTATCCTATTCATATTGCTCCTTTGATTGCTATTACCTTTTTTCTATCCAGGGTCACATACACACAGACAGAAATTTAAGTAATTTTTTTCCTTACAAAAATATAAGACTTCTAACTCACTTGCTGACCAATAGCATAAAACTTTAATAAACAATACATCATATGACAAAAATATATAATTCAGTTCCAAATTATGATCAGTTACAGAAGAAGAATTAGGGAATTGTAGGTAAAGGAAGAGTCAGGAAGAGAGACAAAGATAAATGGTAAACAAGGTAAACTTCTTATTTCTGTAGTCTAAGTTATCTGCTTTCATAGGTCATTCATATTCCAATTAGCTGGATAGCCACTGTTCAGATTTCAGCCATTATTCCAAACATAGGAGGCTTGGCTCTCCAGTTGATAACCATGGCAGCCAACTAAAAAGGCACTGGTGCTCTGAACTGGAAAGCAGTGGCCAGAACAGTAACCTCCTGGGTTGGAGGAAATCAAGCCTAGAAATAGATCCAGCCCAGGCCAGAGGTCTTCTCCTCATGACATGTGGATATCTTAGTGGCAGTTGCTGGCTGATACTTTCCTACTAGATTAGCTGTCATTTTCTCTCTTCAGGTGAAGCATTTCATTTCTCTTGAGAAGGATGAATTTCTTCTATTAAGGAAAAGCTTGACTAAGGTGACCTACTTCTATCTTTACCAAGCAAGCAAGTGAAAAGCAGTTTACAAGGCTCTTGATTGGGGATTTCTGTTTCTTTCACAGAGATTGAGACAGTGAAATTGGCCCGTTCTGTCTTCAGCAAACTACACGAGATTTGCTGCAGCTGGGTGAAAGACTTCCCTCTCCGCAGGAGACCCCAGCTCTATTATGAGACATCAATCCATGCCATCAAAAACATGCGCAGGAAAATGGAGGACAAACATGTCTGCATTCCTGACTTTAATATGCTCTTCAACCTAGAGGTAAAGGGCACTTCCAGAAAGCCAGTGAGATTTTAAAAAACAAAACAACAAAAACCTTCATGGCCCTGTTAGAAAAGAAGAACTTCTAATATATTTCTAATAGTATCTCTGATAGATTAGAGTTGGGACAAAAGTTAAATGGAACAAATTTATTTTAGACAACAGAACTATTTATTTTATATGTTATTTTGGTAGGTAATGTATTCAGATGTTCAAAATTAGGGGGGAAATCTCTCTTTGTCTCTGAAACACTCAGTTCTTCTCCATGAAGGCAATGGAAGTTACTACTTTCTTGTATAATCTTCCAGAGCTATTCTAAAAACATACAAGCAAAAAGGGAAACTATTATATCTCAATAAAGCTATTTTATAATTAAACTATGTCTATAGTTTAATTAAATGGGGTTTATTCTCACATCACTGTGTTGCTGAAACAACACAAAACAAACATAAAAGAATGAAATTGAAGCAGAGACTTTTCTGATGTCATGTGATTTTCTTTTTAAAATTTTGGTCTTTGAGTTAGGAAAGTAGCTGGAATTACATTTCATGAATCTCTGTGACTGACAAATTGGATCCAAATGAGCCTTGTCAGCTTAATAACCATTTTCTTGTCATCTTCTTCTACTTTTTCTATTAAATGTATTATGTTAATACAAACAGAGGTAGGTTTGTTTCCTTTGTCTGTCACTTGCCTCTTTTCTTCATTCAAATCCATAACTTAAAAATTACAATGCAGTAATTTTTACAAAGCACAATATTTCCTTCTTTTAGCAGTTAAATTTCAATTTTAACTGTCAAGGTCTAATCAGCAGTGATGGTGGGTTGATAATTGGTGTTTATATTATAAAGATAGATTGGCGGATATCTTTGTTTCCAAACATTACCATGCCCTTGTAAATGTAACCAAAAGGCTCTTGTGTGATAAACAATCCTTATATCACTAGCCACCTGAAGATTATGAAGATTATACTCAGGTTTAAGGGCATTATTACTATTTGTTGACCTAGTTTAATTTTCATTTTGCCTCCTAATTTCAAAATCAGCTCAAAGGCCTAAGGCTGAAAGGAGCACCTTGCTTTCAGGAAACAAAGCTTTGAGAGCAATTTGGCAACACATGATTACATCCTTATACATTTTCACACCCTTTACTCTGGTAATTTCACTTTTAATTCTTTATCATTTGGAAACAGAAGTGCAGAGAAATCTTGCACATGTTTTGTTTGACATAAATTGATATGTTTTGTTTTTCACAGCATTGTTTGTAATAATAAAATATGGAGATGCTCTGAAACATTAAATAACAGGAATGATAATTGATATGCTCATAAGACATATATCATATATCCATTTAAAGAAGATCTTTGAATAACACTTAAGGACACAGGAAAATACTAATGATATGGTAAATGAAAAAAATCAGGATATAAAATTCTATGTACATTGTGATCCTAATTTTATATACACACATACATACAGAATAGAGACTGGTTATTTATGCATGGTAGGATTTTAATGATATTTATTTCCTTCTTTACACTTCTTTATTAGTCCAAATAAACACACATCGTCTTTATAAGAGGGGAAAAATCAGGAAATGTTACTTTTCAAAAAGAAGCTATAGAATTTTTTTGAGCAATCCACATGGCTCCTTTCTGCTTTGTCTGGTGACATATTGTTTAAGAATCTCCCCACCAGTTCTTACATTGCTTAAAGTTATACTCTCATGTCCTTCATAAAGCTATTATAGTTACCACCCTCCATTTGTAATGATCCCACATCAGCTCACTCATTATTGAAAAAATACTGGAATATGACACTATTTTTCAATTTTTACCACTGTACTTCCCAATTGAGTTGTTTAAAAATGTGTACTGCTTTAGTATATGTAAAATTTCTATATATCAGGACTTCTAGACAATTCTGTTTAATCAGTTACATCTCCAATAACATATATAGATGGTGTTGACTAAATTACTAAATTATCAAATTTTAAAGTCTGTATTAAATATACATTTCATAATATCTGGGTGCTATCATTACTCTATGGCTATTAACTCTGGTACTTTTATAAATGTAGTATGTCTTTTAGAAGAACTTTACAAAGCACAGATATACCTGTTGTTTTAATAGTCCTTCCAAACCCTATGAGATAGCACCTCATCCCTACCTAACAGATGGAAAAACAAGCACAAGAAAATGATTCTCTTACGAATCAAAGACAGGATCTAGACTCCTTCTAAAGCCCAAGGAAAGAGAAATAAAGTGAAAATCATGACATCCTGTTGCATAAAAGTATGTAAGAGTCATAGATTATCTAAGTGAGATAGACCTGAGATTTAAAAACCAGATGAAGAAGCAAGTTACTTGATGGTTTAAATGTAATCTTGGAAACAGGCCTCCTTTGTCAAGACAAAGCACAGACTAGGAAAACACTCCTCTGGGAGTTGCCTTTGAGCATAATTTAGCCAGACCGTGGGCAAGAGTGTGAAACTCAATCTTGGAGCATGGGGTGAAACAAAGTGGCAACATGTGATGCCCTTTAAGTTTGGTTAACTAGCTTAAAGATTCTATGCTATTCATGGTGCGAACACCATGAATAGTTTGCGAAGGAGGCATTATAGTTTAGAGCTATGTATATGCTTTCATGTCTCTATGTGTTTTAAACAACTTGAACATAATTGGTCTTGTGCTGTTTGGCCAATTACTTCCCATTAGTCTCATGTTCTAATTTTATTATTAAAGTACTTGCATTTTGATAAAAGTACTCAATCCAGAACAGCTTTTGCTGATTTACTCCTCAGACCTCTTTCCTCCCCACGTCCCCACTTATATCAGAAATTCTGAAGCAAATGTATGTGGGTGGTTTCCATGGTACAAGACAACTTTCACAAAGAGAAGGCCCTTCAGCCTGAGCTAATTGGGCATGATGTGTTCCAGTGTTCTGGTGTGTAAACACAGATGCTCTAATATTGTAGGTATTTCAGCAATTGATCAGGCATGTCGGAAAAGGGAAGAAATTAGTCTTCTTTATCCGTATGGCAAATGCGGTGGAGGAAGAGGATGGGCAACAGTGTTTCCAGGGGATTGGTGCATTTGAATCATGCTATACCTACCTGCCATTAGCCATTTGTTGTGTTTCTATTGACAGGACCAGGAAGAACAAGCTTACTTTGCAGTGTTTGATGGCCATGGGGGAGTGGATGCTGCCATTTATGCCTCCATTCACCTCCATGTTAACTTAGTACGCCAGGAGATGTTCCCCCATGATCCTGCTGAAGCCCTGTGCCGGGCCTTCCGGGTCACTGATGAGCGCTTTGTGCAGAAAGCAGCCAGAGAGGTATGCCGTCTCATAAATTCCAGCCCATGAAAGCACTAGCCTAGGTCAACTTTGTCTGTGGTTAAAAGACTCTTGGATTTTCCCTTTCTGAGCAGGCATTATTTAAAATTTCCTTCCAAACTGTATTCTTAACCCTCAGCATTGGATTTTGTCATAGTTCCAGGTCCTTTTCAGGTACAACAGTATTGGTGGGGTACTGTGATGTACTGGATAGAAACTCTCAAGCTGTAATTTTCTAGAAAGTCTCCATTGCTGCATTTGGCAGGTGAGTTTTAACTTTCTTATTCACCATTGCCTGTCAGGTTCACACTAGGACCATCTCTCTGAGCAGACTCTTGCTGACAAGACCTGGGTATGGTGATTAAAACAATGGTTTAAAAAGGAAAGAGAAGTTGGGCTAACTTCTCTACATCTGGTTCTAAATGGGTAGGCAGTGTTTTGCTGTGAATCCCTTCAGGGAAAATTTCCATGGGGAAGGATGAATCCTTAGATGATCCTTGAACTGATTTCTCTTAAAAGGAAGAAGAGTCAGAGCTCATGTCCTATACTGCTAAGCTTAATCAAACCTACATTTTTCAGTCTGAATGAATGACAGGGGCTCTATATTAAGATCTAAAAGTAAGAAATTTAATCTAATTAATCATTCTGGGCATGAGTACATAATTAACTACGGTACTGTATATTGGCTATTTAACTGTGGGCCAATATAAAGGAAAAAAATTTTTTAGGTAATTACGGAATTACATATACAGAGTAAATAAGACTCCTGCCCTACAAATAAACACTAACTTTTTGAAATGGACTTGGAAAGAATATGATAATCATTTAATACATTTCTTTGATCACAAAACAATAGGGAAGCATGGAATTAATGAAACAGTAATTCAGAACTATTTGGCATTAAGCAAGAGAAATATTCTTTATCGTATTTTTATTTTGTTTTGTCCAAAATTTGAATTAATATGCAACTCTAATAACAATAACTACTAGGGTCCACATTTAGAAATGGGGCTAGAAAAGGAAATAAAAAACATTTCCCCTGATTTAAAAAAAATCAATTTTATTGATACATATTAATAAAGCATATAATCCATCCAAAGTATACAATCCATCCAAAGAGTACATTCAGTGGTATCTGGTCTAATCACATAGTGCTGCATTTATTACTTTAATTATTATTAGAGCATTTTCACTATTCCAGTAATAATAAACAAAAAACAGACTGACAAAAAAGCTTAATAATCACCTCTTATCACCTCTTAATTTCTCTATGCTTCCACTGCCACACATAGCTGCTATTGTGTTTCCATCTTTCTTACTTATTTGTATTTGTATTTTGTATAAATGGAGTGGAACAATATGTAGTACATTTTGTCTAGTTTCTTTCACTTAGTATTTTCCTATTTTTTTTTTTTTTACCCTTACTGGAAGATTATTAATATATTACTATATACCATTGTCCCTATTTAGCGTTGGTTCTATTTTTGACTGATATTAACATCTTGAACATTAACATACATTTATTCAGTTTCAAAGAAAAAGTCTTATATATGCAATATTATCCATATTCATATTTTGAGGTTTCACTATGCTATAGTCCCATGTTACATTTTTTAGCTTTCCTTCTAGTAATATACATGACCTTAGACTTACCCTTTCAACCACTGTTTTACCCATATATTAGCACTGCTAGTTACAAACACTATGATATGCTTTAACCTTTTATATTCCTTTCCAAGGATTTATGAACAACCTTTTTACTAGTTCTGCACAGATTAACCCCCAGCTGTCCATTCGCTACCCTCATTCTATTTTCTGGTGACCTATATTCTAGTTATTAACTTCATGAGCTTACACAATATATTTAGTTCATAATAGCGCAATCATCCAGTATCTGTCCTTTTGTGTGTGGCTTGCTTCACTGCATATAATGTCCTCCAGGTTCATCCATGTTGTCATATGCTTCATGACAATTTCTTCTTACAGCTGCATAATATTCCATCATATGTATATACCACAGTTTGTTTATCCATTCATCAGTTGCTGGACACCTGGGTTGTTTCCATCTTTTGGTTTATTGTGAATAACAACACTATGAACATTGATGTGCAGATGTCTGTTCACGTCACTGCTCTCAGTTCTTCTGGGTATATATCTAGCAATGGTATTATTGGGTCACATGGCAAATCTATATTCAACTTCCTTAGGAACTGTCAAACATCCTTCACAGTGGTTATACCATTCTACATTCCTACCAACAGGGAATAAGCATTTCTATCGCTCTACATCCCCTCCAACACTTGTAGTTTTCCATTTTTCTTTTTTAGGAGGTACCCGGGACTGAACCCAGGATCTCATACATGGGAAGCAGATGCTCAACCACTGAGCTACATCTGCTCCCCAATGACAGTTGGTTTTTTCATTTGTTTTGTTTTTAAGCAGTACCAGGGATTGAACCCAGTACCTTGTACATGAGAAGCAGGTGCTCAACCACTTGAGCTACATCTGCTCCCCAGTTTTCCACCTTTTTAATAGTGGCCATTCTAATTGGTGTGAAATGATATCTCAATATAGCTTTTGTTTTGCATTTCCCTAATAGCTAGTGATGAAGATTTTTTTCATATGTTTTTTCACAATTGTATTTCTTCTTTGGACAAATGTCTATTCAAGTCTTTTGCCCATTTTTTAATCCGGTCATTTTTCTTTTTTACTGTTGAGTTGTAGCACCTGTTTATATATCATGGATATTAAACCCTTATTGGATATGTGATTTCCAAATATTTTCTCCCATTGAGTTGGCTGCCTTTTTACCGTCTTCACAAATACCTTTGAGAGATACAAAGCTGTTTAATTTTGCTGAGGTCCCATTTATCTAATTTTTCTTTTGTTGCTTGTGCTTTGGGTGTAAGGTCCAAGAAACCACCCTGTACCACAAGATCTTTACGATGTTTCCCTACATTTTCTTCTAGTAGGTTTATGGTTCTAGCTTCTATATTTAGGTCTTTGATCCATTTTGAGTGGATTCTTGTAGAGAGAGTGAGATAGGGGTCCTCTTTCATTCTTTTGGTTATGGATATTCAGTTCTCCCAGCAGTATCTGTTGAAGAGACTGTTTTGTCCCAGTAATGTGGACTTGGTAGGTTTCTGAAAAAACACTTGGCCATAGAGGTGAGGGTATATTTCTGGACTCTCAATTCTACTCCATTGATCAATGTGTCTATCTTTATGCCAATACCATGCTGTTTTGGCCACTGTAACTCTGTTAATATGTTTCAAGGTCAGGTAGTGGGAGTCCTCCCACATCGCTCTTCTTTTTCAGAATGTTTTTGGCTATTCAGGTGCACTTACGCTTCCAAATGAATTTGGTAATTGCCTTTTCTATTTCTGTAAAGTAGGTGTTGGAATTTTGATTGTATTGCATTGAATCTATAAATCAGTTTGGTAAGATTGACATCATGTTATTTAGTCTTCCAGTCCATGAATACAGAATGTCTTTCCATTTGTTTAGGACTTCTTTGATTTATTTTCACAGTGTTTTGTAGTTTTCTAAATATAGGTCCTGTACATCTTTGGTTAAATTGATTCCTAGGTATTTGAGTCTTTTTAGGTGTGAAATGATATCTCAGTGTAGCTTTGTTTTGCATTTCCCATTGTAAATAGATTTTTCCCCCTGATTTCCTCCTCAGATTGTTCAATACTAGTGTACAGTAAAATTACTGATTTTTGAGTGCTGATCTTATATCCTGCCACTTTGCTGAATTCATTTATTTGCTCAGATAGCTTTATCATAGACATTTTGGAATTTTCTAAATAAAGGCTCATGAAATCCACGAATAGTGAGTTTTACTTCCTCTTTTCCTATTTGGATAACTTTTTTTCTTCTTGTCTAATTGCTCTAACTAGAACTTCTAGTATAATGTTGAATAACAGTGGTAACAGTGGGCATCCTTTCCTTATCCCCGATCTTAGATGGAAAGCTTTCAACGTTTCCCCATTGAGTATGATGTCGGTTGTGGTTTTTCATATATGTCCTTTATTGTATTGATAAATAAATATAGTTTCTTCTATAACTATCTTTCAATGTGTTTTTATCAGGAAAGGTTGCTGGATTTGTCAAATGCCTTTTCTGCATCAATTAAGATGACCATGTGGTTTTTTTCTACAATTTGTTAATGTGGTGTATAATATTAATTGATTTTCTTATGTTGAACCACCCTTGCATACCAGAAATAAATCCCACTTGGTCTTGGTGTATAATTCTTTTAATATGCTGTTGGATTCTATTTGCAAGTATTTTGTTGAGAATTTTTGCGTCAGTGTTAATTAGAAATATTGGTCTAATTTTCTTTTCTTGTAGTATATCTGGCTTTGGTATTAGGGTGATGTTGACTTCATAAAATGTGTTGGGTTATTTTCCCTCCTCTTCAATTTTTGGAAGAGTTTAAACAGGATTGGTGTTCATTCTTCTCGGAATGCTTGGTAGAACTCACCTGTGAAGACATCTGATCCTGGATTTTTTTCTTTGTTGGCAGATTTTTGATGACAGATTCGATCTCTTTAAAATTGATTGTTTTGTTGAGTTCTTGTGAGAGTCAATGGAAGCTGTTTGTGCTTTCTAGGAATTTGTCCACTTCATCTATGTTGTGTAGTTCGTTGGCATACAGTTTCTCATAATATCCTCTTGTATTAGTCAGTCAAAGGGGTGCTAATGCGAAATACCAGAAATGGGTTGGTCTTTATAAAGGGTATTTATTTGGGGTAGAAGTTCACAGTTACCAGGCCATAAGGTGTAAGTTTCTTCTCTCACCAAAGTCCATTGCCACGTGTCAGAGCAAGACAGCTGCCGACGTTTGCCAGGGTTCAGGCTTCTTGGGTTCCTCGCTTCCCGGGGCTGTGTTTCTCTCCGGGCTTAGCTCCTCTGGTTCCTCCACAAGGTCAGCTGTAGACTATCGGGCAAACGGCTCACTTCTCTTCTCCTGGGGCCTTCTCTCCAACATCAAAACTCCAACATCAAAACTGCTTCTCAAAAACTGCTCCCTCTGTCCTTTGCCTTGCCTTTTATATTCGATTCCCCCACCCACCAAGGGGTGGGGCTCAATGCCCTACTGTCGTGGCCCAGTCAATGCCCTATTCATAACTTAATCATGCCCAGATTAGCATACCAGTTTACAAGCATAATCTAATATAGATTTTTGGAATTCATAATTACATCAAATTGTCAAACGGCTACACCTCTTATGATCCTTTTTGTTTTGGTGGAGTCAGTCGTAACAGTCTCGCTTTCATTTCAGATTTTATTTATGTCTTCTCTTTTTTTTGTGAGTCTTATTAGGGGTTTGTCAATTTTTAAAATCATTTTAAAGAAACAGCTTTTTGTTTTGTTGATTTTCTCTATGGTTCTTTTTTCTCAATTTCATTGTTCTGCTCTAATCTTTATTATTTCTTTCCTTCTGCTTGCTTTGGGATTGGTTTGCTGTTCTTTTCCTACTTCCTCCAGGTGTTCAGTTAGGTCACTGAGTTTAGGTCTTTCTTCTTATTTAATATAGGCATTTAGAGCTATAAATTTCTCTGGCAGCACTGCCTTTGCTGTATCCCACAATTTTTGATAAGCTGTGTTCTCACCTTGATTTGTCTCAAGATATTTACTGATTTCACTTGCAATTTCTTTTTTGACCCACTGATTATTTAGGAATGTGTTGTTTAGCCTTCATACATTTGCAAATTTACCTCTTTCCTGTCTATTACTGATTTCCAGTTTAATTCCATTATGATCTGAAAAAGTGCTTTGTGTAATCTCAATATTTTTATATTTATTGAGAGCTGCATTGTGCTCTAACATGTGGTCTATCCTGGAGAAAGATCCACGGGCACTTGAGAAGTATGTATAACCCACTGAGTTTGGATGCAAGTTCTGTGTATGTCTGTTAGGTCTAACTCATTTATCATATTGTTAAAGTTCTCTGTTTCCTTGTTGATCTTCTGTCTAGTTGTTCTATCTAATGAAGTGAGTGGTATGTTGAAGTCTCCAACAATTATTGTAGAGATGTCTATTTCTACTTCAGTTCTGCCAGAGTTTGCCTCATGTATTTTGGGGCACCCTGGTTAGGTGCACAGATAAAGAAGACTGTTACTTCTTCCTGGTGGAGTATCCCTTTTATTAATATATAATGGCCTTCTGTATCTCTTATAACTTTTTTTGCATTAAAAGCCTGATTTGTCTGATATTAATATAGCTACCCCTGCTCTTTTTTGGTTAGTATTTGTGTGGAGTATCTTTTTCCAACCTTTCACTTTCAGCCAATTTGTATCCCCGGATCTAAGGTGAGTCTCCTGTAGACAGTATATGGATGGCTCATGTTTTTTATCCATTCTGTCAAGGTATATCTTTTGACTGGGGAGTTTAATCCATTCACATTCAATGATATTATTGTAAATGCATTTGTAGCAGTTTGGCAGTTTGATATAGTTATGAATTCCAAAAATATATTGGATTATGCTTGTAAACTGGTCTGTTCATCTGGGCATGATTAAGTTATGATTATGACTTTGATTAGGCCATGTCAGTAGGGTGTTGAGCCCCACCCCTTGGTGGGTGGGGAATCAAAGATAAAAGACATGGCAAAGGACAGGGTTGGAGTTTTTGATGTTGGAGTCTTGAGCTGGAGCCGCGGGAAGTAAGCATACAGAGGAGCTTGGGCTCAAGGAAGGAGAAAGCCCCAGGAAGAGACAAGCTATTCACCTGATAGTCTACAGCTGGCCTTGTGAAGAGAAGCAAGCCTAAGCCCAGAGAGGGGCAATCCCTGGGAAGAGAGGAACCCAAGAAGCCTGAACCTCTTGGCAGACATCTTGCCCCAACATGTGGCAATGGACTTTGGTGAGGCAAGAAACTTATGCTTTATGGTCTGGTAACTGTAAGCTTCTACCCCCAATAAATACACTTTATAAAAGCCAACAGATTTCTGGTATTTTGCATCAATACCCCTTTGGCTGACTAATACAGCATTATTTACTTGCACCATTTTATTCTTTGTTTTTCATATGCCATATCTTATTTTCATCTGTTTACTCTTCTGGTTTTTCTTTCTGCTATTCTTGCTTTCTACACTCTTCTCCAAGCCTCTCTGTCTGATCTTTTTCTTTTAGGCTCTAAGGCTCCCTTTAATACTTCCTGCAAAGGTAGATTTTTTTTTTACAAACTCTCTTAGTTTCTGTTTATTTGTGATTATTTTAAACTCACCTTCATATTCGAAGTACAGTTTTGCTGGATAAAGAATTCTCGGCTGGCAGTTTTTCTCTTTCAGTATCCTAATTATACCATACCACTGCCTTCTCGCTTCCATGGTTTCGATGAGAAATCCGCACTAAGTCTTACAGGGTGTCCCTTGTATGTGATGTTTTGCTTCTCCCTTGCTACTCTCAGAATTTTCTCTTTGTTTTTGATGCCTGACATTCTGAGTATGTGTCTGGAAGTAGGACCATTTGGGTTTATTCTGATTGGGGTAGCTGTGCTTCTTAGACATGTAAATTCATTTCTTTCATGAGAGTTGGGAAATTTTCAGCCATTATTTCCTCAAATACTATTTCCACCCCTTTTCCCTCTTTTCCTTCTGTAACTCCCATGACACATACATTGTTGCACTTTGTGTTATCATTTAACTCTCTGAGCCACTGATCAGTTTTTTCCATTCTTTCCCGTCTCTCTCTCTCCAATTTCAGCTCTTCTGTCTTCTGCATCATTTATTCTTTCTTCATTTCATGTCTGCTGTTGTATGCTCCTAATGTGTTTTTATCTCCCCTATTGTGCCTTTCATTCCCATAAGCACTGTTATTTTTCCTGTTCAGATTTTCAAATTCTTCTTTGTGTATGCTTAGTGTCCTCTTGATGTCTTTTATCTCTTTAGCCATATTGTCTTTTAATTCTATTTGATTTAGGAGATTGATATGAACCTCATTATTAGTTGTCTTAAATATTGTGCCTCATCTGGGGCTTTGATATATTCCTTTACTTGGGCCACATCTTCCATTTTCTTGTATGGCTTGTAATTCTTTGTTGATATCTAGGCATTCGATTATGATGGTGAGTTTACTCTGATGCTCAATTTCTCTCTTTTGCATAGGGATTTAGTGGCAGGAGGCTGTATGTTACTGTTATTCTTTGATTCTTTTATTTTTTTTTCCCATTCTTTGATTCTTGGTTCAACCTGTTCTAGCTCTTTAGGATTTACTTATGTAGTTGCTCAAATTTGGACTATGGACCCAGGAATGGGTTGCAGACCCACTTTTAAGAGCCTTGAGCAGGGAGGCTGTAAAGGCCTGAAAAAGCCTCTCTTTATTAACTTTTTTTTTTTTTTTAAAGATTTT
>JAQZBX010071961.1:0-15146 GCA_029593785.1 Cabassous unicinctus | reverse complement strand
TGGAGCAGCCCAGGGCAGTAGAAGGCCATGCCCAGCATACCCAGGAGAAGAGGCAGGGGCAGGTATGGGAGAAGACTCAAATGAGAGAAAGCATCCACGTCACGCCCTCGCTCAACATGAGCCACATGCCAGCCAGCCATCCCCATTCTAGGGGAAGGGAAAGCCACGTACCCAGTCCCTGGGAGGAACAGACGTGGAGATCAATAATTACTGTTCTAGTGAATTTCCAGGGGGCAGGAGAGGGCAAGAAGAGGGAACCAATGTTTGCTGAAGGCTTAGCAACGTTCAGGCGCACCCCTTTAAATGCACGCCCATTTGCAAGGTCGACTGCGCATCTCAGCGCCGGTGAGGGTGAAGTGCAGGTTCAAGCCCAGCTGCGTCTGCCCCTGAACCCCAGGCTGTGGGGCAGGCCCTAAGCCAGGCCCGGTGGAGGAGCTCTGCTCACCAGCCCACGCTGCCCCAGGAGGGTGCTCGGCCCTCAGACAGCAAGGCCTCGGCTGCTGGGCCTGGGGTTCTGGCCACAGCAAGTCAGCAGCCAACCAAAGTCGAGTCCCAGCCCAGCACCCAGCAGGTATCGGAGCCCAGGGCATTTCTGCTTGTTGAATGTGTGAATGTGTGAATGAGTGAATGAATGAATGAATGAATGAATCATTGAACCACTGAACCAATGAGAGAGAAAAGCCTACCCCAGGCCTTAGCTTCCACCCAATTGCATCAAGTAATCTAGGGCTTAGATGGAGTCAAATCAGATGTTTCCCCTCAGAACTTTGTAAATTATGTTGTTACATTATAATCTATGGAATTATATTACGAAAGTAGAATGACAAGTGAATTGATTTCTAACTTTCCTGACCAAGCAGAAATTATTAGGTGGAAGAAATCGATATATATGCATCAAAAATTAAATTGGAGCTATAAACTAAGAAACATATCCTGACAACAAATCAGTCTATGGTCATTCTTTTTGAAAAATTGTTTAGCAAAAATTAAATGGAAATGTCTCACGAATGCAGCCCCCGCTCCCAAAGAAAGAGCAGTTGCTCAGGACACATCGATATCTCTAAGATGAATTTATGTAGAAGGTAAGATGAACTCCAGCCTTGCTCAGTGAATTCCAAACAGCCCCATCTAGAAATGAAGACCCAACCTCCAGTACCACACAGAAGCAGGGTCTTCTGACCTTTCTCAAACTACCCCGTAACCCTAAAATATTATCTAAATTTGAAATTGGGTCAGGGTCCAGCAGGAAGCGGGAGGTGCGTCAGCTGGGATTGAAAGGGAATTCCATGCAAGGTCATACAGAGGTGCAGGCAGGTTGCGGGAAGTGGCGCAGGGCTGGGGTACCTGGGACAGCGACAGTGCGAGGCTGGCCCCTCCCCAGGCCTCCCCTAGCCTGCCAGTGCCTCCCATCGGCCACCCCAGGCGCGAGCCAGGGGGCTGGAGGCCCCTCCCTGGGGGTCAGCTCCTGGGATTCAGAGCAGGGCCAAATATGGCAGAGAACGGACCTAGGGAGGCAGAGGCAAGAAAAGAAAAACCAGGTCAAGGCTAAGATTATTTTACCATCAACACCATTTAAATAGTCCTTTAAGCCATTAGTTTCTTTAATCATTTCAAGCCTTGTGTTGATTCTATTTCTGTTTATAACTTCTATTTTTAAAAAGTAATATATATGTATAACAGAGCATTTTAAAATTCAGCTCTGCAGAAAGGACATAAATATCTCTACTCCCCAGCCAGACACTATCATAATTAGCCTTTTAACACACTACCAGCTGAGCTTTATTAAGTATCTTCTATGTACAAGGCACTATTTGGAGCCCATTACACGGATTATCTCGTTTAGTCTTCAGAACATCCCGTGGGTGGGTTTTATTCTTATTACCTCCATTTTACAGAAACTGAGTTTCTAGCAGGTGAAGTAACTTGCACAGGGTCATACAGTTGGGTTGCTACAGGGTCAGGATTTTAATCCAAGTGGTCTGACCCCAAAGGCTTTGCTGCAATCTCCAGGCTACACTGTCTGAATTGTTGGATGGAAGAAATGGAGGGAGGGAAGGAGAGAGGACGGGAGAGAGGGAAGAAGGGAAGCAGAGACGGGAAATGGCCTTCCTGTCCTTTTACAAAATATGCTTGCAGATAGATAGATAGATAGATAACATTGTTTCTCAACCTTATTTGCATTATTGTCCCCCTAAGGTGAATTTTTTTATTTAATTTAAATTTAACTTTAATTTAATGTAAATTAATTTGAATTAAATTTAATTTCTGCCAAACAAGAGAAATTAAATACTAAGAGATAAGATTTTGTCAGGTAGGGCTGGGTTTTGACGCTTCACAAACCATTGTGATACATAAGATTTTGTTAAACCCTCACTAGGAGCCAGTCTTTGCCCCCATTGAGAACGCATAAAATAGATAAAGATAGAGATTTATTTCTGGCTCATCAACAATTGCTCTGAGATTCTGAAAACTAAACATGCAAATTCAATGACGATGCTTCGTGGGTGCCCAAGTCAGAGCTCACACTCGCTGCCGTTCCACAGAGGCGCCTCCCGAGCCCAGCCAAGGTGATAAAGAGGCAGCGCTGGGACCTGCGAGCACACCGCGGAGTACCAGAGGTCCCAGCCGGGAGCTGGGAGTCCAGGGTTAGAGGCAGCTTCCAAGTTAAGAAAAGGAAGAGGAAGCAGATGACTCTGTCATTGGGGAAAAGAGGCAGATAGGGGAAACCGAGGCTCAGAGAGTCTAAAAGCTTGATCAAAGTCACACAACTAAAAAGCAGTAGGGCCAGGATTCCAGTTCAGGTCAGTCTGACTCCACAGTCTGGGTTCTTAAGGTCTTCAATAGGCTACAAAGATAAAAGCAGGTACCAGGGACTGTGGGAGCACAGAGGAGACACCCGTCTGGGTGGGTGGGGAGTCAGGCACCTGGAGGAGGTAAATGCTGAGTTGGAGCAAGCAGAGCCACCAAGTACAGGTTCTCAGGGTGTGCACTGCACAAGGTGCCATGTCTAAAGATGCACCAGTTCCCATCCTGGACGTACACACATGTGAGAACACGTGCTGGGGGACTTGGGGTCTCCACGGCAGGTTCTGAAACAGCAGAGATGAGCTGTCTCTACATCAACCCATAGGCAAGCACAGTCATGCATACACTCAGGAAAGCACGTCCCCTCCACACACCTGGTTCACACACATGCATTTACACACATGCACTTACACACATGTGTAGGCTGCACCCTGTCCCCACCCCACCCTGATGGCCCCTGTGGTTATCTCCTAGTCCACTGTTTTAGTTTTCTCATTGCTAAAGCAAATACCATGCAATGGGTTGGTTTAAACAAGGGGAATTTATTGGCTCACAGGTTTGAGGGTAGAAGACCAAATCAAGGCATCATCAAGGCAATGCTTTCTTCCCAAAGACTGGCATTCTGGACTGGCTGCCAGTGATCCTTAGTCCTGGGCGCTTCTGTCATGCAGCAATGTGCATGGCGGCCTCCTCTGGCCTCTCCCTTTTCTTCCAGGTTCCGCTGACCTGCAGCTTCTTGCTTCCTGGGGCTTTCTCTCTGTCTGTCTGAATTTCATTCGGCTATAAAGGACTCTAGTAACAGGATTAAGACCTATCCTGGAGTTGCAGCACACCTTACCTGAAGTAATGTTATCAAAACGTCCTACTTACAATGGGTTCTCAAATTTAAATTTAAGAACCTGTTCTTCTGGAGTCCATAGCTCCAAGCCACCACACCCACTCTCGGAAGTCTGAACCCCCATCTCAGCCTGATTCCAAACCTGGCATGGATGCCCCACCTGGAGGGAAGGGCCGCATCGGCCTCTGGGGAGGGATGAGCAGGCAGTCGTGAGGGCACATGCGTGCACACTCCAGGTGTCTGGGAACTTCCTGGCCAGGCTTCCTGGCCTGGGCCTCAGTGTGTGGTTGTTCAGGGCATATAGTAATACACTGACTTCTGAAATGTTTTCTTTGATGAGGGGTGCCTTTTCTAATTCACAAAGGTGCCACTTGGTCTAGCAGTGGCCCTGGAGAAGGCCAGCTGAAAGAGACAGGAGGGACTTCAATAAAGCGTATAAAAGGCAAGGTCAGAGTGTGAGGTGCACTGCTGGTCCAAGGACACACGGTTTACCCGGAGGAGAGAATGTGAAAGGAAGAGAGGCTGCAGACTAGGTCGAGATGCAGGGAAAGCAGCTGCCAGATCCTCCTGTCCTCACTGAAGTGGCTATCACAAAAGTGCTTTAAACTAAACTGTGACAGTATCACACTTGTGTTTAAAAATCTACAGCGTAGGGAATAAACTGGAGTTAAAACATGGAAGATGGGAGAGGCTTGGTAAGAGTGATTCAGTGTTTGATGTATTAAGAGGCTTTGAGATTTTTTCCAAGACTTTCATATTTGTTTTTCTTGGAAAAACTGCAATCACATATAACCAAGATGAAAATAAGCTCAAATTCAGTTCAAAATTCTGATGCCAAGTTACCCAAAGAAAAGCCAATCCTTGTTTAAAGAAATGTCTCCTCCCTTACATTTCAGGCAAACACCCCCATTTTGTAATAGATACATATAAAATGTTCCTATTTCTGCACAAATTTCATGTACATTAGTAGAGAAAAAGGTAACCCCTCAAATGATAGAAATGAGGAAATTGCACCTTCTAGTATATTGCTACCACGAATTGAAGATGCATGAAAGATTTCATTACAATTTTGCAGAAAATTCAAAGGCTGAATGGAAAAGAATGGCAACTCTAGACGTCCTAGCTGGTTAAAAATCCTGATACCTGCTAAGTTTATTTGCACCAGAAATATAGAGATTTAATCTTTATTTTTTTAAAAATCATTATGGCCTTGGACTTTTCTAACCCTTACCCCATAAATGTCCAGATATCATTACTGCTGCTAATTGGTCTCCCTACAAGTTTTCTTTCCCTTCTTCAGTCCATTTTTTCATAAAGCAACCAGCTTTCTTCCCCATTCCCCCTCCAAAAAAAAAAAAAGACTGATTCAGTAATATCATTCAGGAATTTGTATTAGTTAGTTATTGCTGAATAACAAATCACACCCCTCCCCCAAATCTAGTGAATTAAACAGCAACCATTCATTATTGCTCCCAGGTCTATGGGTTGACTGGGCAGGTTTGCTGTCCGAGACCAGGCTTTTAAACCCTCCCACAGACTCACTTATGAGTCTATGGTTGGCTATCAGGTTGGCTGGGTGCCAGCTAGTCTGAACTGCCTTCATTCCCAGGTCAGGTGTTGACAGGGGTGACATGGCCAGGCATCAGTCATCATCTAGCCCGCTAGCTCAGGCTCATTTACATGCAGGTAGCAAGGTTGCAAGAGAAGGAGGGGGAGGCGTGCAAAACCTCCTGAGGCCCAGGCATGGGACTTGATGTCACTTCTGCTGCGTTCTCTTCACTAAAGCAAGTCACAAGGCCAGCCCAGTGTCAAGGGGTGGAGAGAGAGACTTTGCCTCTCATGGGAGGGGCTGCAAAGAACCGTGCCCATTTTACAATCTTCCCAGAAGTTGTAGGCCTAGAATAGGCAAGAGGTGATGATTATGAACTCTGATTATAAGGAGAAAGGTCATTCATTCATTCATTCTTTCACCCATTCCACGAATAATGGCTGAGTGCCAACTCCAGACCAGGTGTCATTCTAGGCCTGGAGACACAGTGGTGACCCAAACACACACACAGAGTCTCTGTCCTCTGAGGGGCCTACCTTAGATAACAGCCAGAGTCCCCTCTGGGAATGCATGGCACACTCAAAACTGGGCTAACCTGAGGAGTGTTTGATAAAGAGACAGGTTGTAATGGGGTAGGCAGCTTATAAGGAAATGTCAAAGACACTAATTATTTTGACAATCTCACCATGTGACGCTGACTTCCAAGAGTCCACCCCTCCACCCACTGGCCAGGCAGGAAGCAAAACAATTCACTGAAAGTTAATTCATCCAAAGCCAACTCATCAAACGCCAGCACACTGAACAGGCAAATTGCTGAGCGCCAAATCATAAAGGAAAACAATTTGCTGCGTTTATCTTATCTCTTTTAATTATTTACTAAGAATGTACAGAATTTTGTACTGAATAGAATGGCTTTAACAGCTTTTGTAGATTTCTATGACGTTCTTTATTTTGTCTGCATCAGTGAATTCTGAAAAGTTTTCCTTTTTTGTTTGTTTTGTTTTGTTTTGTTTTCTGACTCAGCTCCCTGTTGCTATAGACAAAGGTTGCTGGGGAGGGAGAGCCCCGGCTGAGTGGCCCCCAATAGATTCTTCTCCACAATAAGAATGGGTCTATCCCTCCTCCTCCAAATCCATTTGTCTCCAAAGAGTCATACATTTAGAAAGCAACAAGGATTTGATAAGTCAACCCACTTATCTTCATTCACTCGATTCCTGTGTTTGGAAAGGAGAGTTTAGATGGCAGACGTTCAGAAAGCAAGGGCTACCTGCACTTTCATAGGTTTAGTTTCTCTTCTCAACATATTCTTAAATTCAAGAATATGCTTTGCATATTTGGCTTTTGATGTATTGACCTTGAGCTGACCTTTCAGTAGTCACTTCTTTGAGCCCCAACTCCTGGAGGAGACACCAAGCCTGGTTGCCCTGTGTAACTCACAAGAAGGTTGCAGGGCTCCAGCGAGACCGTCTGTGGAAGCTCCTAGAATTTCACTCTAACTTTCCCAAAAGTCCTTGTCTTTCTCTGGGTCTCAGTTTCCCCATCAGTGAAATGAGGGCCTGAACCAGATATGGGGTCCTTCAAGCCCCCCTTCTCTGGTTACGGATATGCCCAGTCCAGGCTGCTGGGCAGTTTGCGGGGGCAGGAATGGCATTTCCGCAAGCTCTCCGGGTGGTTCCTGTGCAGCCAGCCCAGCCTTCCCTGAGTGTGGAAACCTCCAGACACAGTGGCTAGCTCCAGAGACACACACCTAGGGGAGCCGGTCCAATTGTGCGCTTCTGCCCACTTCTGGGCGGACCTTGGCAGTGTGAGTGAAGGTGGATGTGGCCAGCAATTCTGGGTCTGTGCTGGGTGTTTTACTCAAGCGATCTCATTTCAGCCTTCCAACAGTCCTGCAAGGCAGAGCGTGCTATTCCCGATTGGCACGTGCAAGAGCTGGGCCTTGGAGAGGGTTTTGATCTTCTGGGTAGCAAGTGGTAGACGCTCCTTAAGTCAGGGTGATGCAAAGTTGGTGCTTTGAGCCACCACGATGGTGAGGAGAGATTTCCCCAAACCAAGGTGGCTGTAGCTGCAGGACAAGCAGGATTTTGCATTAAGAGATTTCCGCAGGCTGACAGCCAATACCAAAGTGAGCTGGATGGGCGAGCTGCCTAGCAGGGTGTGCCGTGTGTGCAGCTTACTCGAGAAGACTGGGGAATTTGCAAATTACAACAATATCTCCCGTATGCTGAGCTCCTGTTCTTGACTGAGTGCTTTGCCATAATCACCCTGATCCAGATGCTCCCATCCACACGGCCAGTGGGTGGCCTGGCCAGGATTTGAACCCATGTCTGCCCAACTCTGAGGTCTCCTCTTTCCTACCATCCTCCCTCGCTTTTCCCCAAAGCTGTTTTCCTACTTATCTTCTTCCTGCAGCCGAAGGCTGAAGTTAATTAGTGAACTTATCTCCTGAAACTTGAATATGAATATGTGACAGTGCCTTACGATTTTTTGCCAAACCCTCTCCAAAAAGCATCATCCCTTAAGCATTCCCTAGCAAATGCTGAGAAAAAATTTGAGCACTTCAAGATTTTAATGCATAAGCCTGAATTTTCAACAGAAATGTGGAACATTTCAAAAACCCTGGTTCTGCCATCCTTGGCCTCAGTGACAACTGCCTGGCGTCTGGGCCTTCCGGTGGTTTCCGTCAGCGGCAAACCCCGGGAGCCTGGCAGAGGACTGTGTCACCTAATTATTCCTCTAGCCCCTGAGACGGGTGGGAGCACGATTCCCTGCCTGGGTGCCTTAGGGTCCTGCGGCTGCCATAACAAAGTACCATGAACTGGGCGCCTTAAAATAACAGGAACTTATCCTCTCGTGGCTCTGGAGGCCGAAGCTCACAATCAGGGCGTTGCCGGGCGCTGCTCCCTCCTGAGGCTCCGGGGAGGAGCCTTCCATGCCTCGCGCCTCGCTTCTGGTGGCTCCAGCTCTCCTCGGCTCACGGCCGCCTCACTCCAACCTTCGCCTCCGTCTACACAGCACCTCTCCTCTGTGCGTCTCCCTCTCCGTGTGTCTGTCCCAAAACTCCGTCTTCGGCTCTCTTGCTAGTATACATGTGATTGCGTTTAGGGCTCAGCAAGGTCATCCAGGATAAGCTCCTCCTCTCAAGAGCCTTAATTTAATCACATCATTTGCCATATAAGGTCCTATTCGTAGGTTCTGGGGATCAGGGCGTGGGCATATCATTTTGGGGGGCACCATGCCGGGCTAGAGATAAGCATCTGTTTTCCCAGATTTTTAAGCACTTTGGCTTTCTCTACCCAAAACAGTTCATTCAAGTCAAGTTCTAATTTATCAAGCTCCGCTGTATGCCAGACACTGCAGTGGGTCTAAGTTTAAAGAGATGCCTAGAAGACGGCGCCCGTTCCTTGGAAGTGAGATGGAGAGACATCAGCTTCCAGCAGCCGTGGAGGTCTCACCAAGTGGCCCGCTCTGCCCGGGTGTGTCTGAGAAGGCTTCCCAGAGGTGGAAATACTAGTCCACGTCTGGAAGGATGGAAAGGGGAGTTCACCACGCAAATGGGAGAGGCAGGTGTTCCCAGATGAGACAAGAGCACCGGGTCCCAAGGCCAGGGCAGGAAGCCCGCGATGCACTTGGAAATGCAGCTGGCGAAGAGGGGCGGTCCAGGAAGGGCCACCAGCTGGGGAAACCGCAGAGGTCAGCTGGTCAGACCATGGAGAGTCTGAATTTTCCTGAAGCCAGTGGGAGCTGGTTTAAAGCGGGAGATGTGGAATGACCCGATTTGCATGTCGGACTACGAGCTGGGTGGAGAGCCAGCTAGCCCTGCTTCAGCCTCTGGCAGCCCCGTTTCCTCACTGGCAAGTCCAGATACTGACTTACACTATTTCCCCCTTAGAGCATTGCTGTGAGAGTCACGTGAGATCACCGATGCGAACGGCTTTGTCAGTTTGCAGGACTTTATTTATTATTCTCGTTGTCTTTGCTCTTGGGTTAAAGAATCGCCATGATGAGCCCATTTCTCTTTCAGAATTTGCAGAGGGCAGGAGAACAGTCCCCTTTACCTTGTCAGGGACTTTGGCCTGGACGGTATTAGAGCCCGTGGTCCCTTTGGAGGATGTTCCCTGGGAACCTCACCTCTACTCAAACATGATGCAAATCCCAGGAGGCGTGGAGCCGGCTGACTTATCTCAATGGTTAAACTGGGAGGGAAGTGTTCCCAAATGCTTCTGCACCAGTCACGGCAGTGCTGGGAAGACTAGAAGTTCTGCAATGGGCTTTCTCCGCACTCCACAAATCCTACAGGTCTTAGGGCACGTGGTATGTGACAAGGCACAAGGCAGGACATCTGGCTTCCAGCTCTACCGATGACTGGCTTTTTTATTCTCTATGTATGGGCTGCTTCTAAGTGGTGCCTGGGGCAGAGAAGACTAGAGGCTTGCTGGGTGAGATGTTGCCACTTGAAGGAGGTGCCGGCACCCAGAGGAAATTTCCCCACCAGGGTAGTAAACAGAATGCAGAGGAAGAAGTGCTTGTTAGCTTGACATTTGAGAGTCCAACGCTTCCCAGCCGGGCAGGAGCTGATCATTATCATGTCATCTGGCTTCTAATTGCATCAGCTGCCTCATTTCCACAACACTAATTATGGAGAGAGAGGGGACGCGGTGGAAGCAGCAGCTTGCCCTGCCCTGCAGATCCCCGGCCACCCCGGGCCATTCTGGGGTTGGAGCTGTTTAAGTGCACATGCATGGGGCACCAGGCCCTGCTCCACCAGAGAGGAGGGTGTGCACTTCAGCTGGGGAGACAGGAGGTCCTGGCTAACTTGCACCCACTAGGACAGACTTGCTCCAGAGGGGTAGAGGGAGAGGGCTTGGGGGACACAGAAGAAGACATGGGTCCTCTCTCAGGGCATCAGAGGCAGATCCACTAAGGAGAGGATGGTTCAGTTGTGCTTGAAAAATAATTCCAGCAAGGCTGACAGAGGAGAGTCGTGCCTGGCAGAGGAAACGGCATGGT
The DNA here is from genome assembly GCA_029593785.1 of Cabassous unicinctus. Classification (NCBI taxonomy): domain Eukaryota; kingdom Metazoa; phylum Chordata; class Mammalia; order Cingulata; family Chlamyphoridae; genus Cabassous; species Cabassous unicinctus. Next base: position 4,944 of record JAQZBX010071961.1, on the reverse strand, counting down.
CAGTGGCAGATTCTGGGATGGTGTGGCTGGAGCAGGTTTGCCAGGCTGCTATGACAAACACCGCACACTGGTTGACTTAAACAATGGAAATTTATTGCCTCAGAATTTTGGAGGCTAGAAATCCAAAATCAAGGTGTCGGCAAGCCATGCTTTCTCGGAAGTCTGTGGCGCTTCGGGGGTGGCTTGCCAGCAATCCATAATGCAATCTCCCCTCCGCCACATGGCGTCTGTCTCCTTCTGTCTCCTACTGACTCTTGTTTTTTCAAAGATTTATTTATTTACTTATTTCTACCCCACCCCACATTGTTGTTTGCACGCACTGTCTGCTCTCTGTGTCTGCTTGTTGCGTGCTCTCTGTGTCTGCTCGCCTTCTTTTAGGAGGCACCGGGAACCGAACCCAGGACCTCCCATGTGGAAGGGAGGCACCCAATCACTTGAGCCACATCCACACCCTGCTTGTTGTGTCTCTCACTGTGTCTCTCATTGTGTCAGCTCGCCGCACCAGCCAGTCACATCAGCTCTCTGTCTTGCTTGTCTACTTTAGGAGGCACCAAAAACCGAACCCAGAACCTCCCACGTGGGAGGTGGGCACCCAACTGCTTGAGCCACATCTGCTCCTCCTACTGACTCTTACTGCTGGTAAGACTCCAGCCGTATGGGATTAAGGTCCACCCTGATTCCATCTGGCCTCACATTAATAGAATCTGCAAAGAGCCTGTTTACAAATGAGTTGACACACACAGGACTGGGGGTTAGGATTTAAACGTGTCTTGGTGGGGACGTGCCTGCTCCCTAGGAAGCATATCCCAGGGTGTCGGGGAGTGGAGACAGACGCGTGAGCGTGTATGTACAGACACACTACACTGATTCATGGAACTGGATCAAAACGCGAAAGCGTAACGATTGCTCGGTGGGGACCTTCTTCCCTGGCAGGCTGACAGCCCCTCAGGCCTCAGGAGTCTTGGCTGACCTCTCGGGTCTTTTAAGCAGTTGGCCCCCAGCCCATCTCTTTCCCAGGCAGTCAGAGCCCCCCATCCCGGCAGGAAACACTCACCCCACTCTCAGGGGGTCCTGTGTGATTCTCTCTCACCGAGCTTGCTGGGACGAGGGTTTGGGCTCACAACTCAGTAACTGCTGAGCCCCCTGCCACACACACACACTCACACACACAAACACACACAGTCTCCTCACAAATCGTCTCTAGGTCTCATTATCTCAACCCACTGATGAGCTCAAAATGAGTGAAGACGGTCGGGAGCTGTGGAACCAATCTCATCCAGTTTCCCTGTACGCACTGCCCATGGTGACCCGGCAGTTGACTTTGGAATTTCCACTTTGGTTGTTTCTTTGTGCTGAGTCCAAATGAAGCTCCTCAAATTTTACCCATACAATGCATGGACCAACAAGATGCAATGTCAGTAGGAGGCAAGAACGAGTAAATCTGCCGAAGAGGGAGGCTTCACACAGGGGGCTCGCAGTGTCTGCAGCCAGAGAAGCAAAAGGGCAAACGCAGGTGGAGATGGGGCTGTGTTGGTTTCCTCTGGCCGCTGTAACAAATTGCCACACACTTGGTGTTTAAAACAACAAAAATCTATTCTCTTACACTTCCAGAGGTCAGAAGTCCAAAATCCCTCTCACTGGGTCCCTTCCGGAGGCTCCAGGGAGACTCTTTTCCAGTCTAGAGGCGCCCGCACTCCTCGGCTGGTGCCCCTCTCCATCTTCAAAGCCAGCAGCTAGCAGCTTCTCTCCTCTCTGACCTCCAGCTCCCCTTGCCTACACTGAGCGCGCTCAGATAATCCCCCATCTCAAGAGCCTCGGCATAATCACGTCTGCAAGCTCTAGTTTACTGTGGAAGGCCACGCAGTCACAGGTTCCAGGGATTAGGACAGGGGCAGCTTTGGGAACACTGCTCAGCTGACCAGAGGGGCATTCCAGCCACTGAGAGCATTCCCTACTGGCGAAGGCAAGAAAATATTTGGGAAGTGGGTAAGTGGTCCTGGTGAGTGGCGTTGGCACAATGGGAAGCGGGGGGGAATAGGTGAGACTGAGAGGTACACAGGCCCAGATCAGACCCTGCCTGTGTGCTCAGCTTGTACAGTGATTAAAAGTGAGCAGCCTGGAACCACAAGCCTCCAGGGTTCAAGTACTGGCTCTACCTCTTCCTAGCTGTGTGGCTTTGGGCAAGCCTCTTAACCTCTCTGGGCCTCATCTGAAAACTATAGACAACAATAGCACTTACTTCACTGGGTTGTTGGGTTGTTGGAAGGATTAAGTTTATCAGTTCATTCAACAAATAGTTATTGGTGGCTCTTGTATGCCAGGCAGACACTCCTGTAGGGGCTGGATATACAGTAATGAAGAGATGAAGACACTGTCACCGTGGAACATTTATTGTAGTGGACAGAAACAGCATGGATGAAGCTTGAAAACATTCTGAAATGAGGCAGACATGAAAGGCCACATATGGCCTAATCCCATCCATATGAAACATCTAGACCAGGCAAATTCATAGAAGCAGAAAGCAGATCAGAGGTTGCCGGGGTTGGGGAAAGGAGGGGTTGGGGGTGATTGCTCCATGAGCACAGAATTTCTCTTGGAGGTGATGAAGAATTTTGTAAAGAGATAGTGGTGATGGTTGCACAACATTGTGAATGTACTGAAGTCGCTGAATTCTACACTTAAAAACGGTTAAAATGGCAAGTTTCATGTTATATATACATTTTTCCACACTAAAAAAATTAGAAGGAAAAAATATAATAATAATGGATATATAATAAGAATAAAAGATAAACTATATGATAAGCAATTTATGTAGTCTATTGGAATGGGGTAAATGCTATGGAGAAGATGGAGGAGAGGATAAACCTATAGGAACCAATTGCAATTTTAAGTGGGGTTGTCAGGAAAGGCCTCAGTAAAAGGTGACCATTGAGAACAGATTCGAAGAAGGAACAAGACATCCAGATAGGGGAGGAAGAGTGCACTGGGCAGAGGGGACAGCCTGTGCAAAGGCCCTGAGGCAGAGCAGGTCTGGCTTGTTTGAGGAACAGCAGTGAGGCCAGGGGAATAAGTGAAGGAAGAACAGCAGGAGATGAGATTGGAGAGCTGGGGGGAGCACGAGGAAGGCAGCAGAGCATGTACCGCTCTTTAGGCTGCTCTAAGAGCCTTGGCCTTTTGCTTTGCAAGAGATGGCAACTCTTTGAGGATTGGGAGCAGAGGAGTGAAAGGATCTGTCCTGCATCATAACAGAATCCTTTTCATGACTGTGTTAGAACAGCCTATGGGGGGAAGGGTGGAAGCTGGGGAGCCAGCTGGGGTTCTTACAATCATGCAAGCTAATGACGATGGTCACTTGGACTAGGGTGGTAGCAGAGGAGGTAAAGAGAAAGGGTGGATTCAAGGTATATTAACATTTTACAGTTATAACTGACAGGATGTCTGGACAGATTAGATATGGGGTGTGAGAGCGAAACAAGAGCCAAAATGTCTCCAAGCAAGGAGCTGTCATTAACTGAGATGGTGGGAAAGGAGGAGTGAGTTTGGGGTTGGGGAAGAAAAACAGTTTTATACCTGTTAAATTTGACATGAACATTAGACATCCAGGTACAGGTGAGCTGACATGTAGAGTAAAGGTGAGCTGACATGTATAAAGGTGAGCTGACGTGTAGAGTACAGGTGAGCTGAGTAGAGTACAGGTGAGCTGACATGTGTAAAGGTGAGCTGACATGTAGAGTACAGGTGAGCTGAGTAGAGTACAGGTGAGCTGACATATGTTGACAGTAGGTGAGCTGACATGTATAAAGGTGAGCTGACGTGTAGAGTACAGGCGGGCTGAGTAGAATACAGGTGAGCTGGCACATGGAGACAATAGGTGAGCTGACATGTGTAAAAGTGAGCTGACATGTGTAGAGTACAGGTAGAGTGTCACAGGGTAAGTTCTCTGGAAGCTGATGCCGAGCTGGCATTTGGGATGAAGGATGTTTATTAGTGATCCTCACCTGTGGAAGGGAGGGGTGGAAGTAGGAGTGGGTAGAAAGAGAAGTTGGGCTGTGGTGCGGGCCCAAGGTCAACCTGAACCGGCCCCCTGGGGAGCTCTGGAGCTGAGATGGCCCATCAGAGGCCTCCTGCACTGGACCAAAATGACCCAAGCCTTTGTACCCCACCACTGTCCATCACTGAGTGGGGCCACCCCAGGAAGGACATGCCCTTGGCCAAGGTGGTTCTCTGCAGCTGAGGCAGATCTTCAAGAGTCTGACAGCTGGAGGTGTCGGCGGCAGCATCCCCACAGCTGGGCAGCATGTCCTTCCCCAAAGGGGGATCTGGGTGGTGCATCTCCATGTCCACCATACCCACGTTTCCTTATCTGCAATTCCAAAATCCAGAAAGCTCAGAAAACCCAAATATTTTTCAGTACTGTGGCACCAAAACATGACCTGAGCATGTGAGCCTCTTTGCAGATTTTCTTTGTTTCACTTAGTGAGACGTTCTTAATTCCTCCCTTTAGGGGCTCTTCTTCTTCAACCCAAAACAGACCTCTCACGTGCACCCTCTCCCCCCTCCCTAGATGCTCGTCCTCAGTCTCCTTCCCACACCCTGTCTTCTACCTGTCCATAAATGCAGGTGCTCCCCAGGTTCCGGCCTTGGCCCCTATGCTTCTCACTGCAAACTCTCTCCTAGGATTGTCTTTTTCATGTAATAGTGTCAACATCCTTTCTTCCCTTGGATTCCCAAATCCATGCCTCCACCTGGACTTCTCTCCTAAGTTCCAGACCTAGAGGTCATCCTAGATTCTCCATGTCCCTCATTCCTCACAACCACATAGCTACACATCCATCTTGAGGTGCTCTCAAAACAGTCTCAGTGCTGAGCATAGGCACAGATCTTAGCAAAGCACTGAGACTTGGAAATTATCACTGTCATCACCATCTTCAGCATCACCACCAC
>JAQZBX010071960.1:0-15151 GCA_029593785.1 Cabassous unicinctus | reverse complement strand
CCTGCCCTCACAAGGAGGCGCCGGGAAGCGAACCCGGGGCCTCTCATATGGTAAACGGGTGCTCTATCCATTGAGCCACACCAGCTTCCTGCCGTGAGGTTGCTGCATCAGCCCACCGCACTGCTCAGGCCGGCGTGCCCTCACAAGGAGGCCTCGGGACGCGAACCCGGGCTTCCCATATGGTAAACGGGGGCTCTATCCACTGAGCCACACCCGCTTCCCTCAAATAGTTTTTTAGGCTGTATTTTTTTATATCTTCTTTGGAGCAAATTCATGAAAGGGCTCTGAAACAAAGAGGTCTGGAGGCTTTTTAGGATTGGGTTTTCATTTGTATGTTCTGCCCTATTACTGAATATAACACCATACTTATCACTTTGTAAAAACTCTAGACAAATATACAGTTTCAGTGGGCCCTAGGAGAGCGTTGTACTCCTGGATGTGAAAATACGTGCTTTTCGACCACATCTCATTTGTTCTGTGTGAACAGGTGGAAAATGAGCATCACAGACGTTCTTAGCGCTGATGACATCACAGCCGCCCTGCAGGAGTGCCAAGGTAAAGGGGAGGCAAGTCCGAGAGGCAGGGGTGCCTGTTCCTCATGTATTCGCACTCCTGGTGAGGTGCTTTGATGAAAAGTCACGGAATCAGAGAATTAATTAGAGGACTTGAGTATGTGATGACATTACTGTAAGTCTAAAGAAATTTACTGAAAGTGAAGAAAGAATGCCACCAATGCCATTTTGCCTGTCTAAATCTAATGATTGTAATCCCTTCTGGTGCGAATTAGACCAGTGATATTAGGGTCTTGAATACACCACCTGTAAAGTGGGCAGGAAGGCATAGAGGAGAGGACGTGAGTAAAGGGGAGATGGACAAAATCAAGTGGAGCAGGAAAATTGGTAAAGGGAATGGGAGATGATACTCCAGAGCCATCTAGTCTTTTAGCTGCCTCAAAATTCTGGACCAGTCACAGACCTTCTTTCTTTCTCTCTCTCTTTTTTAATTTAGAGCATCCCTATAGCTCAGGGAGATTATGAAAAGTATTTTAATAATATTGAATATGCACCAATGAGCTATAGGATAACCCATTCTCTGTTCTTCAGATCCAGATACTTTTGAACCTCCAAAATTCTTCCAGACATCAGGCCTCTCCAAGTTATCAGCCAGTCAGCTGAAGGATGTTTTCCGGTTCATAGACAACGATCAGAGTGGATATGTGGATGAAGAAGAGCTTAAGTAAGCTTTGTCCTTAGCCTGGCCAGCACCCCCCACCCCCCGCAATGCTGGGTGGGGTGCGGGGGTGATAGTGGAGGCCAGTTTGCTCAGTTATTCACGACCTGCCTTGGTGCTGGTCAGCCAGCAGAATCGTATTGTGCAAAGAGCATGAATGAGAAGGCCACACATCTATCCCCGCGAGAAACTAAACAAGGGTGCTGGAGACTGTAGGCACAACAATTCATTAGTTTGGCAAATGGATTTATCATATGCAGTGAACAACTCTTAAAAACAAAATGTCTATCCCTGGTTTCTCCAACGAAGGGAAACTTTTGCTTGCTAAAAGACCTTGACTTGGAAAGAGACAGTTTGCTTAAAGAAAAAAAGAAAAGGTAAGCACAGAGAGTCATGGTCTTTCAGAAAATTCCCATTCATCTTTATCATCCTGTAGGTTTTTCCTCCAGAAGTTTGACAGCGGTGCTAGAGAACTGACTGAGTCAGAAACCAAGTCCTTGATGGCCGCTGCAGACAATGATGGAGATGGAAAAATGGGGGTTGACGGTATGCTCTCAACTGCACATAACATAAAACACAGCCAGTCAGGGAGCATGCATGGGAGCATCCATGGGAGCTTGGGCCATGCAGTCCTGCACATGTGGGTTTCATCCACCTTTCTTAACCTTGCAGAGCCTCAGTTTTCTCATCTGTAAAATGGGACTAAAGTGAGGATGCAAATGATGTTTCTAAAGACTGAGGCATGATGCCTGGGGATGTACCATAAAAGCTGGTTCCTCTGGCCAAAAATGTCCTTCACCTGACTAGGAGACTAGCTAGCTCCCTGGCCAATTATTTGCAAGATGCCTTGATGCACCTTGCAAATAATGCAAGGAATTCCTACCAGAGGGAACTGAGCCCAAACAAGGGAAGGGTTTACATTCTCAAGTATATCTCATACCAAAGAATCAATTAACTTGAGTAGGAAAGTCTCTTAGCTTCCAAGGGTTTAAACAAATAATTTTTATTGGATGGTAGCCTACCAAGTGGACAATATCAGTCCTAGGGCAAGTAAGTCAACCCCTATCTATGGAGGCCTCTTTGAGCCTCCATAGATATAACTGCATGGCACAGGATTATTTCCACTTGATTTTGTCCTGTTGCTTACATGCTTTTAAGCTATTTTGTACACAACAACCCAGGAGAACGTTCATGTGGTCCTTATGGTGGTGCTAACTTGACATTAAAACCTGCTACTTTAACTCCTTATTTTTAAAATTGATTCAAAATTATACCACTATACCTTACTACACAGGAGTTAATGCAGCTTTTATACACAGCTCAGAGGAATAGTTTAGGTAAAGGGGGATTGATTTATTTAAGATAACCACAAAAGACTTCCAAAAAGGCAAAACTTACCAATAAATATATTCTTTAAAAAGCTCAAGTTTTCAATTTCACTCTGTAACATTCACACCTTATTATAGGTTTTTTGTTTGTTTTTAGTAATACAAACATTGGGGGCTAGAACTAGGGCTCAACACTGTTAAAAATGAGAAAGGTCAGGTCAAAGCCCCATGCTAGGAAATGGTTCCTAAAAATGTGATAAGTAGCTACAGAATGAGGAAGAAAACCTCCCATGTCTGCCTTAAATTAACTAGACAAAAAAGTTCAATGTTCACTGACTGTGATAGCAATTATACTGAATTCAATCCTTGTCAGAGAGAAATCCTTGGGCTCACGAATTCTAACGCAAGGGGCTTTATGGCACAGCTGATAAGGTTTGTCAAATTAGATGGACGGTGCAGAAAGATGGAATGCTGTAGACGGCCCTGGCTTGCACCCTTGACAACGTTTTTTCCTTCCTTTTGTGCTGGGGGCGGGTACCCGTCATCTGACCATTGGCTTCCTTTCCTTTCCTCATCAGAACTCTCACTGGCCACAGCATGTCTTTAAAGCACTGACCTTGCTGTCACCTCTTCTGTTCTAGAATTCCAGGAAATGGTGCATTCTTAGAGGCCCCTATCTACGGAGACAGAGAAAGAAGGGGACAAACAGATAGAAGCCTCCAGAGCCCCAAGAATGGGAAACCCCACCTCCTACCCCAAATTCACTTCTTAATTTTCCCTGAAAAGCTTCTGCAATGTGCTCGTTTGTTTTGGCAAGGTTCTAAGACAGTCATCCATGGCATATGTCCCGATGACTTCTGTAAGGCTCTTAGCAGACAATGTCTTTTAAAAAATCATCCAATAAAGACGTGTTTCTCATCATTTGCTGCTGTGTGGGTGTGTTTTTTCCTCAGCCAGGTAGAGGGATGAAAGCCATCTGGAGGTTTTCAAGGGCTTTTCAAAAGCTTTCTGGTCTTAATAAGTGCTGAGTGAAGCCACACTGGTGGTGTGCATAGGCCAACAGGGAAACCAGGTTTAAGGAAAAATGTCACAAATAAATGGCATTGTCATGCTAGGATTTTCTCAGCAAATCATCTGACTGTGAAGTTACTATGAAGAGATTTTGGCCAGTATAAAAAGCATCCTTAGGTGCTCTTCTTTATGTTAGGCTGCCATAAAGCAGAGACTACAACACAGAACCGAGTGTGAGGTTCTATGCTACTTAGCACAAACAGACCCATTTTCAAGCCCTGTTTTTTCCTTAGCAAAACAAGCTATTTAGAGACTTGCCTGCTCTCACCCAGTCTCTTGCTGCCTCCCCCTTCCCTTCCTCAGCTACTACTTTCCTGGCATTCACTTGATATGACTTAGACCGATTACACCCAGAATCGCCTTCATCTGAGGCTAGCCTGAGTGGTCCTGTTACAGGGTTTTTATTAGGGTTGGGCAGCCTCAAGCCAGGAAATTCTCAGTAGGCTGATTTCCAGGTGGCAGGTTAAAGATCTTCTTGCTGGCTGACCCAAAGAGTTGAGGACTCTCAGGAGTGACTGAGGCACTTTGCTGGGAGCTTGCTTAAAAGCTCACATTCTTTACCCAAACTCCAAGCTCGCAATGCCTTGGGATCTCCCAGATTTCCACACGAAATAGTTCAGCAATTTTTGAACACTCTTTTTTTGGAAGGTCACATTAAAGCAGTTTTTCAAAGCATGGGGCATGTGCTACAAGAGGGGCTCAAGATGGCTTTAGGGGGATAGGAATCAACATTTTTGTTTTAATAATCATGTATTCATTTTAATAGGAATTAGAAAAACTAAAACTAGCACAAACATGTGGTTTCAATATCACTGCTTAGAACAAGGTTAAAGGAGGTGTCAGGTTTTTGAAGGTGCTTCAGTTTGAAGACTATCAAGGAATAGGAGAGATGGCACTTGGATTGACAAAAACCAGAAAGGTACTTTTCAAATACGTCAAAATTGGGAAACATGGTTTTAAAAGGAAGAACTCTTTTGGGAGGGTCAAAGATCCCTCAAATGTGCCCCCTTCCTGGCAGGAATAAGGCTCATTCCTTCCCAGCACTGGCCTCCCTGCGTGGGTGACAATGTCTCCTTCAAAATCCAGGCAGCAGCAAGCCCTTCCCCGTGCGTGCTGTCGCCCGAAGAGGCTCGACTCTTAAAGCCACCTGCCTTTGGCCTCTCACCGCCGCCCGCCATGCAGACGTTCAGATCCTTTTCACCCCATTAGCTCTCTCTCGCCAAGGGTTCTTTCTCCTAAGAGCAGTTCTCAAGGGGAGCACTCTAAAATCACTCCAAGTGCTCCTGTAGCACTCACGGGCTTCTGAGCACCAGAAGCCCAAGAGAAATGATGCGGATGACGAGGCTTTTAAAATGCCTGTGAGCTTTTAATGGTCTGAGCACTCTACCACCCTAATCCAGGTTGAGATGGAGGGTTTTTCTTCTTTTTCTGTCAGTCAGGAAGGCGGCTGTAAGAATGAGTGGAGGGGGAGAAGTGGATGTGGCTCAAGCAATTGGGCTCCCATCTACAATATGGGAGGCCCCGGGTTCGATTCCCCGAGCCTCCTGGTGAAGGCAAGCTGTCCAGAGAGCTGACAGCCCCACAGAGAGCTAGCGCAGCAAGATGACGCAACAAAGGGAGACAAGCAGACACAGGAAAACGCACAGCGAATGGACACAGCGAGCACAAGTGGCGGGGGCTGGGGGTGGGGGGAGATAAAATAAATAAAATAAATCTTAAAAAAAAAAGAATGAGTGGAGGGGTTTATGGGAAATTTGGGGAACACGGTGTCATGGGATCTTTGTGATGTTCTGAATGCCTTGGGGAAAATAGACGGATGTATAAAAAGGGGTCAACTGTCATGATTTTTCCATTAAAAATATGGATATTTCCATAGGAAATAACCTTCTATGGAAGGCTATTTAATGAATTTTGTTCATTCTATTTCAAAAAGACAATTAAAATTATTTTTGTCTATTTTTCCAACCCTGTCTTAGGAATTTAATTTGACTCACATACACTCTAGCAATCAAAAGGAGCTAGTCCCTCTGTATTTCACACTCAAAAGTATCAGGTGGCATGCTTAAATGAAACACAGTAATCTTGTCTTTCCTCATACTAATTTTTTAAACAGCCCCATTGAGATGTAAGTCACATCCCACACAATTTACCCATTTAAAATGTACAATTCAATGGTTGTTATAGTCACAGCTGTGCAACCATCGCCACAGTCAATTTTATAGCATTTTCATCACCTCAAGAAGAAACCCTGTATCTTTTAACTTTCACTCCCCTATCTTCCCTCTTCCCTCCCCAACCCGAAGTAACCACGAATCTACTTTCTGTCCCTATAGATTTCCCTGTGCTGGACATTTCATATGAATGAAATCATGCAGTATCTGACTTTTAGTGTCTGCTTTCTTCCAAGGTTCATCCATGAAGGATCAGAACGTCATTCTTCTTCATCGCCCAATAATATTACATTGTAACTCACACCAATTTTTAAATATGTCGTTTGGATTTTGTTTTGGTGGGGGTGCTCTCAGGGAGGGTCATCCCACCCTTGAGTGCAGGCCACAACGCCTCTGTGGATGTTTATGCGTATTTGTTAAATAGTGCTTTTTTATTTTTCTAAGTTACAATTTCAAGGAAACATTAGCATTTTGAATTATTTGGTGGCAAATTGGAAATGTTTTTGAAAATTATCTGAGTTTAGTCATTATGTAAATTTCAAACAAAGCAATTAATTGGTCCTATTCAAGATGAACCTCACAGAAAAAAAGATAGGATAGATAGCAAAAGGTTAACAGTCTTATCTCCAGCTGGTAGGATTACAGAACAGTGAGATAAGACTGCAGCCCTTTTTAAAAATGGAGCATAGTAACTAGAGAAAATGAAACATCTACGTAAAATGTACCCAGTTATACTCACTAAGTCAAAGTAGCAATAAATTCTGACTTTAAAAACACTTTCAAGAAAAGGATGTGTCCCACCCTCAAATAAATGAAAGCCCTGCATACTATTATTCTGTTCCTAAAATTTCCTACTCTTTTTTGACTCATTTGCATTTTTATATACTGAGGAAAACTTTAAAATTATCCAGTTAAAAGTTTAAAATTATCCAGAGTCTACTCAAAACTGGAAAAACTCTAAAGAAAACTGAAGCATATACATTTTGTGACTGCCGTCTCTATTTTCACCGACTTTCAGAGGACCATGGACCCGCCTCGGTGAGAGCATGCTCTCACTGTGGATGACGGACCTGTGACTGAAAGGAGGCCCGACTGCATCCTAGACTTCAGAGCTGAGAAACCAGGAATCCTGTTAGTGTTCTAACTGCTTAGAAAACCGGGCTGCAACGGTGGCTTTAACTTAGACTGCTTTTATCTAATTATAATTTCTGCTCATAGTTTGGCAGAGTAGTTTATGATGAAATGTGATCTCAAAGTCGGTTCCATGAGTATGCTTAACTGTTGAGACTAACGCATATTAAAACACCTAAAATATTGTCTTGTATTTTCTTCAGCATCTGCACATTTTGAAATATTTATAAGATCTAAAAAGATGTAGTTTATCTTTCCAACTCAAAAAAAAAAAAAATAGAAAAACAGCAAAGTTGCAAAATACTTGTCTATTTGTTCAGGTTTACAAGCTACATAATTAACTCTGTGTAACAACTTCAGTTTAATTTTGTGTAATGAGCTTTTAGGAATCCAATTTCAAGCAAAAACTATCTTATATCTCCTCTACTTCTGTTAAGGTATGGTATTACTGTGCAAACACTTAAGAAGACAGATGAAATTGGAATCACCAGGATAGTTTCCACCTGGTCTGCTAATTTATTCACTGGGAGGACAATTCGTTTACATAATGTTTTAGCTGTTTTCAAAAATCACCTTTTTTTGGTGGGAGTATATTTTGACATTGTTTTCCTAGGGGTTCTATAACAAATATAAAACAGATTCACACCTTAAATTTTTAAAAATTTTAAACTCTTTCAAAGCATACAGGTGAGAGCACAGAGCAACATCACAAACGCCTGCGCTGCCGCCGCACTAGCAAATCTTGGCCTCACTTAAGAGGCGGCTTTGTAATGTGTCAGCTTGCTTGGGCTGTAGGTATCCAGTTAGGATGCGCCACGGGAGAGACTGTGCCTGAGGTCTGGAGGGGGGAAGTGAAGCAACAGCCACAGTACTTTACGCTTGAAAAGTACTTGAGCCTGCTGGCTCACCTCGCTGGCTTGGCTTCCTCCTTCATCTCTTCAACTCCAGGTAGGGGTTTCCCTCTGTGTCAGAGGACACCAGCTTTTCCTGGAGGACGCCTACATCACCACATTTGGAGGCAGTGAGAGGCGGATGTGCGTGCCAAGCTGTCCTCATGGGTTTCAGCCTTGCAGACTTCAAGCTTCAGCACTGGAGGTTGTGAAGACAACAGCCTTACAACCAGTGCTCATGAGTACATAAAACCTGTGGTTTATTTATATATATGCTACATGTTCACATAATTGCATAATATTGGTAATTTATATACAACGATTACATCATATATATATTTATATACTTGTGGTTCTGCTTCTCTGATTGAACTGTAACTGGCAGAACTTGCTTAAGATTTTTTACTTTTTAATGGAAACATCACACATTTTGCAGATCCTTTACAGGTCCTTATACAATCATAAAAGATGAAGACCGAGGACAATTTTAACCGCAGGAGACAGATGTGCCCTCATGAAGAAGGTCACTTCTGAATGACACAGAGCCTCTGGGCTCCAAATCAACAGAGAAAGGATCGGTTACTTGACCCACTGGTCTTATTTTGCCAAGAAAGAGGAATGAAGTGGCCTTTGTACAGACGGCCTTAAGGTGTATTTTGCATCCAAACCTCTACCCAACAGCTTCCTCTTAAAGGTCAGAACTGAGCAGATTATGAGAGGACCCCCAAGGCTGTCAGATCAGCCTGTGACTGAGCTCTGCCTGCATGGCAGGAGCAGGCAGAACTCTGAAGAAGCAAAATTGATCTCTGATGGCCCTTTCTCCACCCTTGCTCTTCCCTGCCTCCATAATTCATTCACTCAACACATTTACTATGTCCTTTTACTCAGGCACTGTGTTAGACACTGGCAACCAGAAGATGGCTCCAATAGAGTCCTACCACCTAGAAGCTCAGCTTCTTGTTGGGGGTGAGGAGGGTGGCATGTACTTAAAAAATTGGGAGAACTTGTCCAGAAACTCTCACCCTGGAACTGTGGCTTTCTACTTGTAGCTGTGCTCCTTTTCCACCACAAAAATGTCTCCTGTCCTACATTTCATTCCCTTGGAGTTTTAAGTTCACAAATTCTTTGTGCAACAGACATAATAACTCTTTTTTTTTCCCTACAACTGAACTTACTTTTGAGTCCCCATTATGACAGAATCGTAATTCAGGATTGTTAGGCAATTCGGGCTCCTCCGCTCCCTTTTCCCCCTAGGCTGGGCAGGGCTGGTGGTGGTAGTATACTATAGGGAGTATCTGCTGCTCAGTCCACACTAGTGACCAAGTCATCCTCCTTCATCTCTTGTCTTGTGGTCTTGAGTGGTGGATCCACCCAGACCACAGCTACCTCCTCCTTGTCCTGGCTTTGAGACATTTCAGGCATGGCTTTCCCGGAATTACTTCTGTATACAAGGAAAAATTTTGGGTGCTTCCTGGACCGTGTAGGGGCTTACTGCCTACTCATGTGGCTGGGGTTTACTCTATTCCAGCTGCATCATACTTGACAGAGGGTGACTCTATAAGGTTTGCTCCACTGGGAAGTAAGGCACACATTCTCTCTACTCTCCTATCTCCAAACCTATCTGGGTGTCCATCATCACTACATGCCCACTTAGGCACACCATGGGGCTGGACTAGGGGAGGAAGGGACACCATGTCTAACTTTTCCTGCTTCTGTAGCTTCTGAAACTCAAAAGCATTTTTTTTTTCTTCAGTTGTGGGATCCTCTCTTTTTTTAATCATCCCTCTCTATGGCAACTAATGCAACTGAATGGGAGGAAAGTCACAGTGTACAAGCAAACAGAGATGCTGGGGGTAAATCCTTACTGGTATTATAAAGTACTTTGTACTTTGCAAAGTGCTTTTATTTGTATTATATAATTGAATATTTGTAACAACCCTGAGACGAGTACTAATAACCTCAATTTACATAGGCAGAAACAGGCTAAAAGAGGTTAAATGATTGGCCAAAGGTCATATAACTGGTAAACAGCAAAGCCAGAACTCAAATTCTGGTTTTCCCACCTAACTCCTGTGGTCTTTCTGTTTTTCTTCCAGAATCACGTGCTTTGAGACGGAGGAAAGAATTCTTTAAACTGGAATTTTCAAACTATGTTCCTTGGAGTCCCAAGGCTCTGTGCAGGCAGATTAGGATCTCCCCAGGGAGTTGAGAATGGTGGGTAGCTCCTGGGAAAAGGCCAGGGGAGGGCACACTTAGCCCTCAGTCTTACCACCTGGGCCTTCATTTAACCATAGTAGCTCTTCTGTCTGTTTCATATATTAGAAGTCCCCATAAGACATTTGGGGGAAAAACCTGGGGAAGGGGCCCCGCTATCTTAAATTTTTTTTTGAAAATTACTGCTTTAATTCCAAAACATGTATTTCCCTTGGAACAAGTTCATGCACAGAGCAATTTAGTTGGGAAGGTCTTCAAGTGCAAGTAATGATAGTAATTTGTTGAATAATGATTAAGTGTGGACAATTTATATGCATCTCATTTAATTCTTACTGTCCAATTCCCACGAGGCAGGTATTTACCACTCATCGTTTTACAATCCAGAAATAGACCATAGAGAGGCTAGATAATTGGCTCAAGGTTTCACCCGTGAGTGACAGAGCCAGAATATGTACCCTGAGCAGTCTCAAATCCAGACTCTACTGCATGGCTCCCTAAATGTGAAGGTCCAGTCTGTCAGACTGCATCAAAGGAGTCCTGTTTCTGAGCTTACGGTGTGACTCAAGAGGCAGCCTAAACCAAGGTCTTCTTAAGTTTGGCCAAGCTGCCTGCGGCACGGGCTTGGGTTCCAAATAACTACCTATCAAAACCCACACAGCTCAAAAGCAAGTGAAATCCCGAAAGCTGGAAAAGCGCGACGTCTGGTACGCCAAAACCGGGGAATGGCACTCTGGGGAGAACGCAATGTTCTCTTCTCCTTTTTGCAACGTACACTGCCCCTCGCCGAGGCACAGCCTTCACATCTGCAATGAATCTTTCTACCCCGGACCAGATAAGTTAGTGTAAGGAGCAAACTCCGCCGGTTTGGTATGATTCAGAGGTAACCTGAGGTCTCTCGAACAGGGATCGAAAATCTTGCAAATGCCGGTTGGAACTCCATAGGTGGATGATGTAAATGAGCAAATCCGCCGGTGTTCGGGCCTGGCCTAAACGTGTTTCCTTCAACGCACTTGCTTCCTTGCTGCTACACACTCCCTTCTACCAGAAAAAAAAACAAACTATACGTGCTCCTATTTTTCTTTAAACACGCAGTCCTCGAGTTCAGCCATGACAGAAGTTTGGGAGCAAACAAAAAGTATTCCACCTTCTCCTGAGCCCTCAGATAAAAAAAATGGCACAGCACGGGACTGCCAGTAAGAGAAGCCGGGCAGCGGGTTCTTCTTCCGGGCCGGCGACGACCGCTTCCGGGGGACGGCGAGCGAGGCGGAAGTGCGGTCTCCCGGCGTCTCCTGTGTCTGGGCGGGCGGAGGGAGGCTTCCGAGGCGGGGGCCGGGCGGGGATGGCAGCGGCGGCGGCCGGGGCCGGGGCCGGGGCGGGAGCCGGGGCGGCGCAGGAGAAGCAGTTCCCGCCGGCGCTGCTGAGCTTCTTCATCTACAACCCGCGCTTCGGGCCGCGCGAGGGAGAGGTAAGCGGAGCCGGGCGGCGCGCGGGCGTCAGCCGGCGGCCAGGAGGGCCTGAGGGGAGGGAGGGAGGGAGGGAGGGCGGGCCGGCCGGTGTCTGTCCCCGGGGAGCGCCCCAGGAGGCGACCCAGGACCCGCGGTGCTTGGGGCAGCATCTGTCATGCCAGCCTCCGTGAGCGCCAGCTTTGTGCCAGCTGTGCACCCGGGCACGGGGGGTGGATGCGGCGGGGACAGATAGCGCGCAAGCAGGCAGTCTCCGTTTCATTCAAGTCCTGGATGACTGCTTGTCTGTTGAATGACGGTTCCTCAGGTTCGTCTCTCCGTACGGGTTGAATCTCTTTCTGCGTATATTCTTGGTAATTAAAATGGAGCTTACGTCTTTGTTACTGGAAGTCCCTTACTAGACGCTTGGAACCAGAGCGGTGAACTGTAATCCAAAAGCGATGCAAGCTCGGAGCACCCTCGGAAAGTTTTTTCCAAATTAAAAAAAAAAACCAAAACAAGTAAATAACAGGAGGTGTTTTTCATTTTGTTTTATTTTTTATTTTTAAGGTGGGGACAGTGAGTGCCTTAAAGTATGTACGGAGCTACGTTTTATTGGCAGCAAATCACTGGCCCTTTTAAAGGCTGTCAATCCAAATGCCTGTGAACCTACTGGGCTTAATTTGCAGGGCAGTGTGTATGTCTGTGCACGTGCTTCTTATTTCTTAAAAGCGTCAGTGTTTTACAAATTAGCCTGAGGAAAGAAAGTCAAAGATTGAGTTTTCAGAAAAATTGTCTAGTGCTACTGTACATGTGTGTGATGTGTTCACTGAATGTCACATTTGCCTTTCAGGCTGGTGGACGATATTTACACAATGAGGAGATAATTCCTGGCTTCTTAAAAATCTTTCTTTTGACTAAATTTTTCGTTGTCAGAAAAGTTGTACGTTTACAGGAATACAGAAATACCATGCATAAAATATATAAAATACAGAGTTTTGTTTTTTAGCATATATTACATTAGAGGTTGACATTAACTTAGGATTTCCACAGCCAAGATTAAGAAAAGCTTATATTAATGTTGCATTTCTGTTTCTTCATATTTCAGGAGGAAAATAAAATTTTGTTTTATCATCCAAATGAAGTCGAAAAGAATGAAAAAATTAGAAATGTTGGCTTATGTGAAGCTATTGTACAATTTACAAGGTAATGCCTTTAAATGTGCTTTTTTGCAAAGATCATATATTCTTAAAACTTAAAGTGGAAAATTGTCCCCAATGTATTCTTTTAACCATTATTTTTTGTTTGTATATTTGTTTTTTAAAGAACCTTTAGTCCATCAAAACCTGCAAAATCTTTACATACACAGAAGAATAGACAGTTCTTCAATGAACCAGAAGAAAATTTCTGGATGGTCATGGTAGTTACATATACAGTATATCTTTTTGAAGTTGTAGAATAAAGTTATGGGTAGTATTTACTGTTAGGAATTTAGAAAAGTCTTCTTGCTATTATATCAAACTAAAATTACAGTAAAGTTGGTTGCAATTTTAAAAATCAAGTGCTTAATTTGGGGTATTTGTTCTTGGGGCTGTTTTAAGAAATTATTTCAGGTATTACATTCAAGTTTTTAAAATTAGGGAAGAACTGAAAATATACCATCCATTCATTATATAATTTCAGTCTATCAAACTTTGTAGGTTGTTCGGAATCCTATAATCGAAAAGCAAAGTAAAGATGGAAAACCAATTGTTGAATACCAAGAAGAGGAATTGCTGGTAACATGTTATTTTTATTTCATATTTTTAGAAAAAAGTGTATTACTGAATGTGCTGAGTGACCACTTTTGCAAAAGTTTCTCAAGATAGATAGCAAAGTTTTCAGTTTGTTTTCATTAGCACAATCTTAAAAATGTACATGTACCTTGTCTCACTAATACCATCTACTGATTATTGATGTTTAAAGGCCTCCTAAAAAAATATGATAAAAATAAAGACCTCCTAAAATTAGGATTACTGGTTCATAAATTTGAATTTAAATACCCCTTGTTTTCAGCACACAATATTGTACCAAATGTATACTTTGCTCAGAGTCATTGTACCTTTGCTATACAATAGACATTGTTTTTTCTTTCTCTTCCCTTGAATTGAATTCCATGCTATGTTTTTGTGTTGTTGTAGGACAAGGTTTATAGTTCAGTGCTACAACAGTGCTATAGCATGTACAAGGTAAGTATGACATTCTTTGTAAATTGAGAACCTAACCAGTTACCCCTATTTTCAGGCTCAGGGGTCTTTTACAAATAATTCCTAATTCTTTAGATGACTGCACAGTGACTGCATCTGTTTTAGGGGAGGAAATAATGGAGCCTATGAAACAGGTTTATGCACAAATTTATTCAACAAGTATTTACTGAGTCCCCCTCTTCGTTCAAGGCATTGTAGTAGACGTTGTATTCCCACTGGTAAATAAGGGAGGCAGTGTTCCCAAGGAATATACAGACTGCAGATATTTTTATGATTTAGAAAGCTTAGCATTACTATTTATGTAAAGTGAAACTTAGATGTGACTTTATAGTTTAAAAAAAATGGCCAGAGCAATTAGGTTTCATAAAAATGGCAATGTCATTTAACAGTGTTAATTTTTTTCTAATTATTTTATAATTCAGGCTCTCTCATGTAAATATTTTCCTATATTTAAAAGGAACTGGAGGATTAAATGAACTGAATTAATCTAAAAGGAAAAGAAGAATTTGTTATATTGGGAAATTGAGGGGCATAGGAAATAGACTTTTTAAAAAAATCTTTTACACCATTAGCTTTTTAATGGTACATTTCTGAAAGCCATGGAAGATGGAGGTGTCAAGCTCCTAAAAGAAAGACTAGAGAAATTCTTCCATCGGGTAAGTATTTCAAATTTTATTTGTAATTTCAATAGTGTTCAAACAGATCTTTAGAGAAATGTAGGTACAGACAAGTTTCTTATATACAAAAAACCCAGAACTTAAAAGTGACAATGAGCCTATCGCCTTGTGTGGCAAAACCAGATGAATGAGGACACTTCTAAGGCTCTCTTCTAAACTTTTGCCTCCTGCTGTTTGCACAACTCCTTAAAACACCTTGGAGGTATCTTTTGGCTTCATTCTTGTTTCACCTGTGTCTGGCAGGGTGGGTTACTTGAAAGCAATTTTACTGTGTGTTCGACAGGCTTCCTCTCATTTATTGAACAAAATTTAAATTCTTTCAGGAGTTGTACATTCTTATGGATTGACTCTATTTCTTAAACAGTCACAATCTATATTGACTCCAGGTAGATGTTCTTGACTATGACACATACTTATAATTTTAATGGTTATTAATGTGATTTGTCCCAAGTGATAAATGAACACCACTAAATAGTTCTCATTCTCCTTCATTGTAAATTGAATTTTGCATATCTCGCTCTCCTTCTGATCAAATTCAGTTTATCTTATTTAGAAAAGTCTTAGAAGAATAATTCTCAATTTATTTTCTCCCTAAAACACCTTTCTTTGACATCTCCTTTTTTTTTTTTTTTTTTTAAAGACAGTGCTGGGGATTGAACCCAGGACCTCATACATGGGAAGCAGGCACTCAACCACTGAGCTACATCTGCTTCCCACGAGAGATGGTTTTTTTCGTTTGTTTGTTTTGTTT
>JAQZBX010071959.1:0-15151 GCA_029593785.1 Cabassous unicinctus | reverse complement strand
TCCAGCATCAAAGCTGCTTCTCAAAGACTGCTTCTACTCTGTTCTTGCCTTGCCTTTTATATTTGATTCCCCACCCACCAAGGGGTGGGGCTCAACGCCCTACTGAGGTGGGCCAGTCAATGCCCCAATCATAACTCAATCATGCCCAGATTAACAGATCAGTTTACAAGCATGATCCAATTATATTTTTGGAATTCATAATTACATCAAACTGGCTAACGGTTACAAGGATCATGCAGCCCCAGTCTTTGTTATGCCCCTCCATTGTTAGCAGTGTACATTTTCCTACCCCTTGACTCTGGGCTCAGCAATTTCCTTGCTTTAGCCTATGGGATATTAACAGATATGTGCAGTTGTTCTGCTGTCTATGTCTCTGCCATAGCCAAAAGTAAACCTTCCTAGTATAGGAATTGCTTCCTCAGCCTGAGCCCCAGAAAGAATATAAATGCATCAGACCTGAGCCCAACCTCAGAGAGGAGCCAAGCCTAGCCAGACCTATAACCTGAAGCTGAGCTACCCAGACAAGCCCAGCTCAGATCAGTTGATTGTCAATTAAGCCAGAGACCCCTGAGCTAAATTAATTCTTTTTGTTTCATGCCACTAAGATTTTGTGGCTGTCTGTTTACAGCATAATTGTGGCCATAGTTAACTAAATAATTAACTGGTCAACTGCTGTGAGAGATGTGTCTTTCTGTCCTTTTTATATTTCCTCCTTCATGCTCTCTGGTAGGAGCTGCAGTGACCATCCTGACCTTGGGGATGCAAGCCATGTACTAGGATAAGGAAGCTGACAGCTGAAAGGAATCTGGGTCCTGCATGAGTGCAGGGCCTCCAATGCAAGCCTTGGACTGCCCACCTCCAGACTTTTTATGTTTAAATCATTGTTATATTGGGATCGCTGTTACATGTAGCCAAACCTAATGTGAACCGATACACAAATGATCTCTACATTGACAAATACTATGACCAATTTTCAGTCCTCATTTCACTCACGTCTCCAAAATTGAACACCATATTTCCCCCCATCTACATAAGTGGCAACTGAAAGATTCCATTTTGTCAGACCAAAAAATATTAGACTCATCATTTTCTCCATCAGCAAATTCTATTGAATCTACACTCAAAATGTGTCCAGAACCCAACAACTTATCGCCATTTTCATTCTAGTTCAAACCAGCAGCTGTAACTATTGAGTTGCTTTCAGTGGTGTCTCCACTTAAGTGCTTGCTCTAATACAAACTATTCTCCACCCAGCATTCAATTAAACATGTTAGATCATGTTACACACCTACTCAAAATTCTCCAATTTTTTTCCCATTTACTAAGAATAACAGCCAACTTTCTTTCTATAACGTTCAAGACATGTATGATCCAACCCTCAGTTACCTCTCAAATTTCCTTTCCTTCCTCTCCTTTTGCCCACTCCACTCAGGCTACCCAACTCTCACCCAGGTCAGGACTGTACACGTGTGATTCTCTGTCTGGAACGCTCTTCCCCTGTGGTCATATGAGCCCCCCCTCTTTTCATTCATGTCTTTACTCAGATACACTTCACTTACCCTGACTACTCTATTCAAACTGGCACACTCTACCAGATTAATCTCTTTCATCTTCCCCAGCCTTTTCTTTCTTCTTTCTGTTATCATATTATATACATGTATATATATATATATATATATCTTTATTATCCATCTTTCCTTAGATTTTTAGCATCATGGCACCAAGATTTTGTTTGTTTAGTTTTCTCTTTGTGGTTATAACCCTAGTGCCTAGACCTCTGGCTGGTACATAGTAGGAGTAAAGGAATATTGAGTAAAGGAATCTCTGTGTCTTGAACTCAGACACAGCAAAATATGTACATATTCATAGAGTTTGGGAATCAAAGGGTGAGAAGCAGGACTAAGCATTTCAGAGTGATTAAATTGTCTAAGTGCCAGAATTAGGAATTATACTTCCTGACTCTCCAATTCAGCGGGCTTTCTCCTAGACCAGTGTTGCCCAATCTTATTTTCATTATTGCCCCCTAAAAAGACTTTTTAGACTTTTTTCCTTACCACCACCCCAAAAGTACATAAGAAATTTTAACATCACAGATATATAGTATATCTGTTTGCAGAGACTGGCTCTTTGGAGGGCCAAAGACCATTGTAATATTTAAGCCATTTGCCCCACAGGAATCAATTTTCATCCTCCCTGGGGGGCAATGATGCCTCCACCGATAATGTAATCTGATAATGGCAGTAGATGAAATATTTATTTTTCCTGTAACCTGAAGGAGAACTTTTGTTATTGCTCACATACATATTCCCAGTTCTGCCTCTGGTATAAAGTAGCATTTTACCTCTTCTCCACCCACTTTGAAGTACATGAGGCTATGTGACTTGCTTTAACATAAAGTATGAGTGGAAATGCTGTGTGTTACCTCCAGGTAGAAGCTTTGGGACCAATGCATGGTTCTCCCTTCTCTTCATCCTGTTCCTGTGATTATGGAAGCACATGGTGAGGTGACACCTCCAATAGCCAGGATCCCTGGGTGACAATGATGAGCAGAGCTTCCCTGATGGCTCACAGTGGATCATTTATGTGAGTGAGAAATAAATTTCTGCTGTGAAATACTATTGAGACTTGGGGGATTGTTACCATGGAAAAACCTAGCCCATCCTGGCTGATACAGTATTATTGTATGGGGGAAAAGCATTGAGTGCATAAAATCAGCCCCTTTTCCCATTTTAATTTGAATTTAACACAGTCCTCATGAGGAAAATATACACATATTTTTAATGTAACATTTATGTACTCTAAAGCTTCTTTAAAAATAAAAAAAATTATGAAAAAAATAAAAAATAAAAAATAAATAAAATAAAATAGCTTAAAAATATATATATATACACAAATATAATTTTTGGAAATTATTTTTAAAATTTAAAATTTTACTGGCCTTATTACTTATTAAATTTAAAATCACATATAAAACAAGGGTTAGCACTTTAATTCCAATTTAGATTGACATGTGGGTAAATATAGAGGGTGGAGGGAGACTTGCCAGGGCTCTCTGAAGGTGCAGTGCTTTTACACATTTTCTTTGCAAAGTATATTGTACTGGATCATGGGCTTCACTAACAATGGAAAAAAACGTATGTGTTTATTGAATTTGTGTGACCTTTTCCTACAACAATCTCAAGGCACTGAACTTTTAGCACATCCATTCCTTAAGTAATTTTAACATGCAGAGAGGATGAGAAAGTCAATTACAAGAAGTCCACTAGCCAGTGTCAGCAGGATGCATTAGGTGCCAGTAGAGTTTCTATTTCAGGTATTAAAAATAAGAATATGAAGATACAATAGAGCTGGGGTGAGGCAAAAGGCATGTCAGGAATATGGTAAATAACCCTGGGAATAGGGGCCATGCTGCCAGCCTTCTCAGAGGATAGGAGAGGAAGCAGTAAAGGGCAGTGTTTTCAAAAATAAAACCTAGGGGAATGAACAATGGACTAAAGTAGACTTCTTATTATACTAGCAATGGAAAAACTTTTATCATTGATGTAAAGGCAGCAGCCACAAGAGATTCTGAGGGATGGAAGAGAGAAGAATAGGTATAATATGGGGGCATTTTTGGGACTTTAGATTTGTTCTGCATGACATTGCAGTGATGGATACAGGCCATTGTATGTTTGTCATAACATACAAAATTGGGTGGGGCAGAGTGTAAGCTATAATGTAAACTATAGCCCATTGTTAGTGGCAATGCTTCAATATGTGTTCATCAATTGTAACAAATGTACCACACTAATGAAGGATGTTGTTAATGTGGGAAAGTGTAGGAAGAGGAAGGAATAGGGCATAAGGGAATCCCTTCCATGTTTTATGTAACATTTATGTAATCGAAATCTTCTTTAAAAAAAAAACCATTAATTTTAAAAAAAGTAAAACTGAGGGTTTTTATCAGCAAAGATGCCTAACACAGAATCCTCACCAGCATTCAAATATCATACTTTGTCTGAGGTGAATTCAGCCATCAAATTTTGTAAAGGTAGAAAAATCACCCTTTGCTCATATTAAAAAAATTAAGACAGCTTTACCATAGAAAAATGAAAGTAGACCTTATAGAGATTTTTTCTCATTGTGGTTACCCTTAGAAATCTGTGGGGACAAAGATTAGGGACTGATATATATCAAATATATATTAGCAACTGCATCAGCACTATTGGAAATAATGAGGATGTATATTTGCATTCCATATTAAAAGTACATAGGTTAAAAATTTAGACCTTTTAGTTCTCATACTCTTCCTGCAGTAGTAGGTGTAATGTTTTTGTGTAGTTCCACCTTGTCACATGATAGAACAGCTTTTGATTTTGTGATGACTGTTTCATCAATATAAAATCTCTTCAAAGTGGATGCAGAAAAAATTTTCTTTAACATAAAACAATTCTGTGGCCAAAACCTTAAACAAAAGACAAAAGTATGGGGCCAGGTTCACTTGTATAATCTCAGGATTCTAGCACAAACAGCACTTAATGCAAGGGGTGGACATCAGAAGCAAATTTTCCTATAATAGTATTGTAAAAGTATTTTAATAATAAGATATCAATATTGAATTAATGAGTATGTTACTTTAATGAAATGAGCTTAATTATTCCACAGTTTGATGATCATGTAAACAAATATAAGGAGCTGCATGTCATAAACTAAACAAAATGTATGAATGGACTCTTTTGCCCATACAGTCTGGTAGGCATAGCTTAGATTCTAAACAAAACAAAACAAAATAAAAATCTGGTGGTCAAAGTAAACCTTTCCTAAGACTCAGGACAAAGATAATTGCTGGAATTGAGAGAGAAGAAAAGCAGACTAAAAAAAGAGATGCATCCTATTTTATAGATTTTTCTCTTAGGCATAATTAAAAAGTGACATTTTAATTTGTCATTGGATGACATGCAACCAATGACATGCCCATTTTTTTCTCACAAAATTCAAAGACATCAGCAAAACCATCTATGTCAGCAATAAAAATAAAAAGTCTTTGACTTTTTAATTGTCATTATTGTCACAGCAGAATAAAATTAGCTTGAAAAATTATCTAAAGGCAAATGATGCAGTTCATTATGTATAACAGCAATAGCAGCAGTTTCCCAGTGCTGCATTAAATTTACCTCCACAAATAAACGTGGGCAATTAAATCAATACTGCCAGGCAATTGTATTCCAGAGTCCAGGCTCCATGGCACAAAAAGACACTATATCAAACTGCAGTATTAAGTGGTCTGATGCCATTTTCAACAGGATTTTTTTTACACTAACTCTAGCTAACCTCTACATGTGTTAGTCAACAAAACAGCTCCAGTGTCAGTATAGTTTTAGTCAGATTTATTAAAGATTTATACATATGGATTTATCATTTTTATGTTCTTAGCTGATAAACTTCAAACTAAAAGAATTTGAACATTAAAAAATTCATTAAAATGTTATGTTTTTTAAAAAAGTCATTTTCAAGCTAAAAAACAACTTACAACAATTATCACTGAACTCTATGATGTGGGTTTGGTGTTGAACAAATGTCATTAAGAAATGGTCTTTCATCTGAAAAACAGGTTGTCACTGCAGAAGGCTTTATCTAGCACCTGCTAGTCTGCACTTAACTTTAAGCAAAAGAAGGCCAATCATCTTCTATTATTGAAGTGATTCTGGGTAATGTTTCAAAAATAAATGCTGGCAGTAAGATTATCTATCTTATTTACTTATTCTTGGATTTAACAAAGACACAGAAACTGCTATTTGTTCATGTAAATATAAGATAATTGATTTCAAATATCAGTTATTTTTAATCATTACTTAGAAACATTTACAATGACTTTCCAAAAACCACAAAACAATAATAATTTTGCTGTTTAGACTCATATGATTTAGCTTTTATTTATCCCACTTCATTTTAAAAATAAACAATGAAAATAAATAGGAAGAAGTATAATGAAAAAGTTTGAGAATACCTTACATGCTGTCAATGATGTCAAAACAAAAAGCTAGTTATGACTAGAAAAGCAGGACTCTACTCTCACCTGTCAATAAACAGCCCTTGATCACTTACAAGAGGGACACATCCCAGCAGCTTATATGTATATTAAAAAAATACTTGACAGGGAAGAAAAAGTATCACACAGCTCACAGCAGCAGTTTCAATAGTCCCTAAGGGATTTCAAATCATCTTGGCCTCATCATCCTCTACACAGCTTTCCACTCAGCCCCAAAAATGTTGATAAGGAAATGTTTGAGGGGCCTCTGGTGGAAATTTTTTCATTCTTTCTACACTGTCAGGATGCCAAATCAATATTTATTTCCCACTAACAGGCTGCTCGAGGTCTCAGTAGAAAGCATTGTAGAGAATGCAGATCCATGTTGGCTCTTTCCCAAGGCATTTGTTTCATTTACATCCAAAAGCACAAATAGAGTGTGACCATTCCTGTCTACCTATTAGAATACTTCTTTACCTAACAGAAGTAAATAATGTGAAAGTGTTTACAAAAAGTTACACATCTAGTAAAATGTAAGGCTTGGAACTTCTAAATTTGGCGCCCTGCCAGTGGGCCTTACGTAGGAACTTTTGCTCCCTGATATCAGGAAGTTTTAATGTATGAAGTAGAAAAATGAAATACCTTTCCTTCAAGAAGTTTCTGCATGTATAACCTCCACTCCTTGTCATTCTCAGCATCTAACTTTCTGCTTCCTACAAGAAGAAAATAAAAACACCAGTGTTGGTATCATTTATATGACTTGATCATACTATTTGATACTGAAAAAATCAAGAGAGATTTTGGGAAGGTTGGATTAAACAAAGAGAAGCCTGTCCCTTCAAAGTAGGAATATTAAAATCCATGTTTTAAAATTTTAATTTGTAAATATTTACATACATGTGTAAGATAAAACTTTATTTCTATTATTGACTATATAATTCAGGAATACTTTATTTCTGCCTTCACAGTGGAGCTCAAGGTGGGGCTGAGGTGGGGGAAAGGTGATTAAAATAAAATAAAAACTATAATGTACTTGAATAAAAGAATACTTTACAAGTGACCCTCATGAGATAACACAAAAACTTATACTCAAAAATCTGATTGTTAACAGGCAACTAAGGGGTAATGGCTACAATTAAAAATAGAATAGAGCATTCTCAGGGGTTAATCCATGATGGTGGCAGAGTAAGGAGCACCATGAGTGAGCTCATCCTATAGGGCACTTGGTAATCACCCAGTGCTATCTAAAGCACCTGTTTCAGGGCCCCAGGAGGCCAGAAGAGTATCCTGTAACATCCTTGAAAGTATGGAAGGAGGAGACTGCCCATCTGTAGAGATGATTCATGAGTAGTGCCCTCTATGGCATGGAGGCCAGTGCTCATGGGGCAAGCCACCTTGGGGGCTTTTCCATTGCCTGATTTGGAAAATCCATTTCCAAAAAATGGGAGGAAGGCACGGTGTAGCACCGACCTCAGTTGCTGATTAGTAAATTCAGTGGACTAAGGTATAATCCTAAGAACAGCTAAAGTTTAAACCTGTCCAAGTCAGAAAGAGGCTGATAGCCACCATTTTTACTCCACCCAGCATGAGGGGAATTGGGGCTGATTGAAAATCACAGTACTGGTAGGGACTGGCTTCTTTCCACCCAGATCAGATTGCAACTCTAGCCTAAGCCCCATCCCCACCACCAGCAGGGACGAAGCTGTGGGGACTTGCACCTCCTCTCTGGGAAACTGCAAACCACCCACAAAGGCCAGTGCCCATCCTACTTCAATGGCATATGCCATCTCAGGAGCTATTCCTTGTCTGGAGTTAAAAGCTCCATTTCCCATAAACAGGGGAGGAAAAGATAGTTGGCCACTGACTTCAGCTACTGATTAGTGGACTCAGCTGGCTAAAGTATAATCCTAGGAACAGCAGGGTTTGAGCCTGTCCAAGTCAGAAAGAGGCTGGTAGCTGTCATTTTGACTCCACTCCTGGCATGAGGGGAAGCCAGGCTGACTGAAAATCACAGTGAAGTTAGGGACTGTCTTCTTTCCACCAAGGTCAGACTACAGCCCTAGCCTAGGCTCCAGCCCTACCTCCAGCAGAGAGGAAGCTGGCAGGACCTGCACCAGGCTCTCCAGGTAACAGCAGGTGCTTTCAGCAGGCACAGAATGAATAGTTGGTCACCTGGGGCTGCAAGCCAGCACCCCAATAGGATTGGAGATGAGCTGGATTTCCTCAGCCTCTTCAGGCAACTGCAGGGGCTTTCTACCCTGGACATCTATGGATCCACCCCCACTCCAAATAGGATAGAAGGAGTCTGGTGTCTGGATAACAGTGGGTACTTTCAGCCTACAGGGACTGAACTGTTGGGAACTTGTGGATCCAACCCCACTCTCCAAGAGGAAAGGAGGGGACTGGTGTTTCCTCAGCCTCTTTGGGCAATGGTGGGTTCTTTTGGCCTACAGGGACTGAACTGTTGGGTGTTCTACCCCTAAAGGGCAGAAGGGACAGTTCTCCCTCAGCCTCTCAGGGCAACTGCAGGCATATTTGGCCCACACAGATTAGATTGTTGGGCACTCCAGAGGATTCATCCCCACCCCTGGCAGGGAGGGGATCTGGTGCTATGTCAGTTTACCTGGTCAATTGTGGTCATTTTGGGCCCACTTGGCATAGATTTCTGCCCACAACTACCACTCCATCCTCACTGAAGGTAGGGGAGGAGGGGGTGTGAAGCTTCTTCAGTCTCTTTGAGCAACTACAGCCTGTCTTGTCCTGCCCAACTTGGATTATTACACACAGCTGTGGCTCTGTCCCTATCCTTGGCAGAGAAGAAAGGTAGGAGAATCTTCATCAATTCCTAGGACAATGTGGGCAGTTTTGCCTCCATAGCTTACAGCACCAACTACATCCTCGACTACTACTACACAAACAGCAAAGTGAGAAAGCCCCAAACTAAAGGGAGAGACAGCACCCAGAATAAATACATCTAGTAAGATACATGCAAAGACACCAACAAAAAATTACAATCCATATCAAAAAACAGGAAGATATGGCCCTGTTAAAAGAACATGATAAGCCTGCAGATGATATAAAGGTGTTGAGACAACTAATCATAGATGTTTAAACAAATGTCCTTAATAAATTAAATGACATGGCTAAAGAGATTAAGGAATTAAGAAGACACTGCCTGAACATAAAGAATTTGAAATCATAGAAATATAGCAGACCTTATGAGAATGAGAGGTGCAGTAAATGAAATTAAAAATAACTGGAGGCATATAACAGCAGATATGAGGAAGACGAAGAAAGGATCCATAAGCTTGAAGACATGGCCACTTAAAGTGAATGTACAAAAGAACAGATGAAGAAAAGAATGGAAAAAATTGAACAGGGTCTCAGGAAACTAAATGACAGTAAGAGATGTGCAAACATGCATGTCATGAGTGTCCCAGAGAGGAGAAGGGAAAAGGGGCAGAGGGAATATTTGAAGAAATAATGGAAGAAAACTTCCCAACCCTGTTGAAAGGCACAGATATCCATGTCCAAGAAGCACAATGTCCTCCCATCCAAATAAATCCAAATAGACCAACTCCAAGATACATACTAATCAGAATGTCAAATGCAAAAGATAAGGAGAGAATTCTGAGAGCAGCAAGAGAAAAGCAATGCATAACATATAACGCATAACCAATATAAGATTAAGTGCTGATTTCTCATCAGAAACCATGGAGGTAAGAAGGCAGTTGTATGATATATTTTTAAGATACTATGAGAAAAACTGCCAGTCAAAAATCTTATATCCAGCAAGATTGTCTTTCAAAAATGAAGGGGATTTTAATACACCATTATCACCATTAGATAGAACATCTTGACAGAAAGTCAATAAAGAAACAGAGACCATGGATAATAAGTTAAATGATCTAGATCAAATAGAAATATACAAAACATTATACCCAAATACAGCAGTATATGCATTCTTCTTGAGCACACATGGATCATTCTCCAGGATAGACCACATGCTAGGTCACAGAACAACTCTCGACAAATTCAGAAAGATTGAAGTTATGCAAAGTAATTTCTCTGACCACAATGGAATTAAGCTGGAAATCAGTAAAGTGCAGAAAACCAGATATGGAAGTGAAACAACACACTCTTAGAGAATCAGTGGGTCAAGGAGGAAATTGGAAAAGAAATCAGTAACTACTTTGAAATGAATGAAAATGAGATCACAACTTTTCAAAACCTATGGGATGCAGCAAAAGCAGTGCTGAGAGGGAAATTTATAGCCATAAATTCTTATATTAAAAAAAAAAGAAAGAGCTAAAATTGAAAACCTAACTGCATGGTTACAGGACATCATACATTTTGTCAAAACCTATAAAATTGTGCAGGGCAAAGTATAAACCGTAATGTATATTATAGACCAGTGCTTCAATATGTGTTTGTCAATTGTAACAAATGCACCACACTAATGAAAGATGTTGTTAATGGGGGAAATTGGGGGAGGGGGAGGGGATGGGCTATATGGGAATCCCCTATATTTTCTATGTAACATTTTTGTAATCTAAATCTTCTTTAAAAATAAAGAAAAAATTACATTAAAGAAAAATTAGATAAAACAATGTAAAAAATATTAATACTAACTGTAGCCAATATCTAACATTTGGTGTACTTTCCCCCAACCTACCCCGGTAATGACACCTTATATTAGTATTATATACTTGTCATTGTTCATGAGAGAATGTTCTCATATTTGTTTTCTTAACCACAGTCCATCTTTCATCACAGGATTGATTGTGTTATACTTTCCCTGCTTTATATAATCCATCTAAAGTGTATACTCAGTGACTCTGACTCTCATATTCATCACAGAGTTGTGCCATCATCATCTCAGTCAATTTTAGAACATTTTCATTATTTCAAAAGGAAAAAATGCCATACCTCCTAATACCCCATTGTCATCCCTTAGAATTGCCTTCTTTGCCATTGCTGCAAAAATATTACAATATTACTATTAATTAATATCCATATGTTACATTAGTCATGATTTTCCTCTGTATTACCATATACTAAACATTTGTAAAGGGAGAGCATTCTTATACTAGTAACTACAATCTTCATCCACCACTAAAATCATTTTATACAGTCTCTACATTATTCTCTAGCTTCCTTTCAATTGAAATATACACAGAGTACCCCTTTCAGCCACAGTAAGCATAACTAAAACTGATTATCTCTTACCTTTTTCAACTTGTGTTTTCTTTTTCATCATCCCCCAGTAACTATAACACTTTGTTTTCCCAAGTTTTAAGGATCATGGCTTTACCTCTTTATGCTAGTTCTTTAAAGATTAAGTTGTGAAATTGTACTTTGGAGCAACTTACACCACCCTCTTCATTACCCAGAGACTACCTTTTATAATTTTAAATAACAGATGTATTAGGCCACACCAATGGGAAATTCTCAAGGGCTTAGTTACTTCTCATCTCTCTGCTTTTTCATTAAGGTTGTTAGAGCTATCTCAAGCCAGTTTCTCATGTGGTCATGGAAGAGGTATCAAATATTATTAAGGATGTTTATTTCTTGTTTCATTCCAGGGGTAAAGAGAGTGCTTCTGCCCAAGCATTTCAAACATGATGCCTGCAGTTCCACCTGACTGGACAAACTAAGACTACATGCCAGGAGATTGAAAAGTAAAAAGCTTTGATCAGTCAGTCCATGGTGCTACACTTCTGGAAGCTCTGCATGAAAGCAAAGACAAGAAAATGAAAACTTGTGTAGATCAGAAAAGAAGAACAAGAGTGGATACAAAATATTATATGACAATTATTGTATGTAATTATCTCTAAGATACTTAATTAAATGCAAAAGGTAATACACAGAGTATGGGTATAATATGCTAACATTTGTGCAAAAATATGCTTGTATATGCATAAACTATTTCTACAAATAAGTTTAATTTCACACAAACATTCATTCATATACATAGGAAGGATCATGAAAGTACAAGAAAAAAGAATAATAAAAAGGTAACCAGAGTTCTAGTATTTGACATGTTATATATTTTCAAATAACTAGCTTAGGACAGAGGATCCTAAAACACCATCATCAATACATTATCAACCTCTCCACTGGTTTTGTTTTCCCACTATGAAAGATACTGTTTTTCAAGGTTCTTGGGGAAGGAAAACCATTAATCAAAAGAAAATAGTCATTATGCAAATAAGATAATAATATACATGTGTTTGTATAAACCACTTTGCAAATGTCACTAATCCTGAAAGAGTTTTTAAGCAATGGTCAAAAGCTAATCTCTGGGAACTGCACAAGGCGACATAAATGCATGGATGTTGGCGTTCAGGAACTGGGTCGGTGAAAACGGTGCCGCAGATGAGAAAGAAAGAGACAAAGAGAAGAAGAAACTGGGATCAGGGGACCCTCCATCCGATATGGAGAGAAGAGCCCAGCCACCTCACAAAGTGGCTTTTATTTCAGGTTTAGAACAAAGAAAATACGTGTGAGCATGTGCAAGGGTAATAGATACTTGACAGTTACATTTTACTGAAATCAACAAGTCTTAAAGGTCAATGGCTCAGTTCTTCCTTACATTTCTGCAATTCACAGGCATTGTTTCAGGATGTTTCCCCACCCAGCTCCTATTAGCATGAGATTGGAGGGCTTGTTTCTTACATTCCAAGGTGACCTGCTTTCTGTCAGTAGTCATGGCCTTTAATTGAAACTCCATCACATGGATATATCTTTTCATATTGAATCTCAGAAATACCTAGGGCTTCTAAATCAATCACACTTTTAAAACTGAAAGGACCCCTGAAAATTTCTTTTTCTAAAAAATAATTTATTTTTTCTGTCAGTATAATTTTTTGAAATATTATTTTTATATTAGAGACATTATAGGATTACAGAAAATTCATGAAAAAAATACAATGTTCACATATACTCTGATATTCTTGATACTTTGTATTAGTGTGGTACTTTGGTTACAATTGATGAAAGAATATTAAAATAGGACATCATTTATATAACATTTCTTTTTTCCTATATACTACCTTATTATTAACATCTTGTATTAGTGTCAAACATTTGTTATAATTCATGAAAGAAGATTTTTGTACTATTAACTAGTCCATTGTTCACAGTCCCAATTTATCTTCCAACTTTCAATATAGTAACACACATGAACCAAAACTTCCCCTTTAAAACTCATTCACATTCATAATTCAGTGCCGTTAATTACACTCACAATAATGTACTACCAGTGCCACCATGTAGTTCCAAACCTTTATGAACAAGCTAAATAGAAATTCTGTACAAATTAAGCATCACCTCTTCATTCCCTACAAAAATCTATCCCCTGGTAACCAATATTCTAGATTTTAACTCTATGAGTTTGCTTATTAATATCAATGAGATCATATATTATTTGTCATGCCTAATTGCACACAGCATAATGTCCTCAAGGTTCATCCATGTTGTCACACACATCAAGACTTCATTATGCTTTATGGCTGAATAATATTCCATTATATGTATATGCCACATTTTGTTTATCCATTCATCATTTGAAGGACACTTGGTTTGCTTCCATCTTTTGGGAATAGTGAATAATGCTGCTCTGAATATCAGGGTAAAATATTTGAGTCCCTGCTTTCAATTATTCCGTGTATATACCAGTTCCTGAAGAACTGCCAAATTATCTTCCATATGATGTTACATTACCACCAGCAACAAATGTGTACCTATTTCTCCCCATCCTAGCACTTATGATTTTCAGTTTTTAAAATAGAAGTCATTTTAGTAGGTGTGAAGTGATATTTCATTGGGATTTTGATTTGTATTTCCATAATTGCTAGTGATGGTGAGCATCTTTTACAGAAAAGGAAAAGCCAATTATCAAATTTATTTGAAAAGGGTAAAGGGACTCAGATCACCAAAACCATCTTGAAAAAGAAGAATTAAATTTGAGAACTCACACTTCCTGGCTTTAAATCATATTACAAAGCTACAGTGGCCAAAAACAGCATGGTAATGGCACAATTACAGATACATTAACCAAATGGATTTAAATTTAGAGTTCAGAAATAGACCGTCACACTTACAGCAAATTGATCTTTGAGAAGTCTGTCAAGTACATTCAATTGTGAGAGAAAGTCTCTTCAACAAATGGTGCTGGCAGAAATGAATATCCACATGCAAAAGAATGAAACAGGACCTCTACCTAACACAGAAGTGAACTCAAAATGGATCAAAGACCTAAATATAAAAGCCAGGACTATAAAACTCCTAGAAAAAAATATAGGGAAGCATCTTCAGGATTTTCTGCTAAGAAATGGCTTCATAGACTTTCTACCCAAAATATATGCAATGAAAAAAAAAAATAAAAAGGACCTTGTTTTAGTTTCCCAAGCAGTGACAATGCAAGGTACCAAAAATGTGTTGGCTTTTATAAAGGGTATTTATTTGGGGTAAAAGCTTACAGTTCCAAGTCTGAAAAGTCCCAAATTCAGGCACCATAAGAGGTGCATTCTCTTCCAAGTCAACTGTCGTGTGTTGAATAAAGATGGCAGGATTTGGAATTTTGATAGCAATTGTATTGAATCTGTAAATAACTTTGAGTGGAACTAACATCTTTACAATATTTAGTCTTCCAGTCTGTGAGCACTGAATGTCTTTCCATTCATTTAGGTATTCTTTGATTTCATTTAGCAATGTTTTAAACTTTTCTGTGTACAAGTCTTTGCATCCCTGGTTAAATTTATTTCTATATATTGGAGTATTTATTTGCTATGATAAATAGAATTTTGTTCTTGATTTCCCCCTCAGCTTGCTCATTACTAGTGTATAAAAACAACATTGCCTTTTACTAGTTTATCTTGTATCCCAACATTTTACTGCATTCAATTATTTGATCTAGTAGATGTGTTGTCAATTTTTTGGGACTTTCTATATAAAGAATCATGTCATCTGCAAATATAGACAGGTTTACTTCTTCTTTTCTAATTTAATGCCTTTTATTTATTTATCTTGCCACATTGCTGTGGCTAGTACAATGCTGAATAACAGTGGTGACAGTGGACATTCTTGTCTTGTTCCAGATCTTACAGGGAAATCTTTCATTTTTTAAACCATTGAGTATGA
>JAQZBX010071958.1:0-15149 GCA_029593785.1 Cabassous unicinctus | reverse complement strand
TCAATACTAATATATGGTGTTAATAATAGGGTGGCTTATGGGAAAATTCATCAAATGTAAGGTATGGACTATAATTAGCAGTAATATTTTGATGATGTTCTTCCACCACTTGTAAAATAATATGTCACAACAACACAAGGACTTGGTGGTGGGATGATGTATGGGAATCATGTATGTTATGCATGATTGTTTGCAAACAAATGACTTCTCCAATAAAAATAAGTTTACAGAAAAAAAAAAAAAAAGAATCTATTAGAAAACCCTTCAGGCTTAGCTGACATATTTAATCAATTTCTCAGCCCAAATGTTTATACTTAGACCAAATTAATGTCCATTTTAGATTATTTCTTCTCTAGTAACTTCAGTGCAGTGATCATTGGTGCTTTGTTACTCTTAACTGTATTAGGAGGCATTCACAAAGCCCTACTGTCCTGCATTAACAGAGCTGAAAAGACCAGCCATGCCAACAACTTGATTCTGCTTGGAACCCTTGACTCTTGAACCCCTGTCCATGTCAGCTTGGCTGGTGGCCAATGATGGTTAAGACCTTCAGAGGAGGGCAACCTAACACAGGCACAGTCATCCTGGACAAAAAACAAAACGGGGAAATGTTGGAGAAGATGCTGAGAGTCAGAGCATAAAGGGTTAAACATTTAAAAAACATGCTTGCTGGCAGAGAAACATTAGTAAAGGTCTCCTAGAACACTGTATACTGCAGATATCCATAGGAGGAGGCAAAGTAGAATGAATTCAGCACACAGATGTTATTGTCTGAGTTCCCCAGAAAGATTGTCTGGGAACTCACAAACAGGTAATGCTCTCACACACCAACCTGAGAAACTAGTGAAGACCAAGACCTTTAGGGCAAGAAACAATGTTCATACTTATGCTTCTTAGTAGACTGCCAGAGAAGGAAGTGTTCTTGCTGAAGTAAGAACACAACAGATTGTGGGCAAGGTTAATCTATTCTGAGAATAATATGCACTGTTGTAAGCTGAATAAAAGAGAGGGTCACAGTAACCTCAGGGTTTTTTTGCCTGAGCGAGCTGCAGCCCTCTGCTTCATATGCATCAACTTGTCTGTCTCTTCCTTTGCACCCCACACTGACAACAACACCCTACTCCTTGATGGTTGCTAATGTTTAAATCCCCTTTGCCTGAGCCATCACTTTACATTTCCTTTTATCTGTGGTAACCTTGGTTGAAACCTGGACGTTTTGAAATATGTGATCTATCATTGGAATTCAGACTCTGAGGCATCTGTTCCTTAAAATTATATATACATAGTATTTTCACATTTCTTGAATGACAGTAATTATCAACAACAAAAAATGAAAAAATTAAACATCTTTCTTAGTCTATGCATATTGACCTGTACAAACATTCTCCTTTAGAGTTTATCCATACAATGTCTACAAAGAATAATTTGAGACCAAGGAACAGTGCTTCCCTGCTACTTTCTAAGCATGCATTTCGCCTTAAATATGGACATGGATATCTAGGCATTTCCCCATTTGCAGGGATATAAATGTCCCCTTTTCCATAGGAAACAGCTTCCTCACAATCCCAGGTACTACAGCCAGCAATCCCTTTCCCCAGTCAGCATAACTGGACTGCTCTTCCAAATCACCCTGTAGGCAGAGAACTCTTTGTATTGCCTCCAATGCAAGAAACAGTTATGAGATGGAGAGTTCTCAGGCCACCACTAGATTAGTCAAGACATGTATGCTTCCCATAGTTGCACACTGTTTACTGTGCTTCCTACAGAACCAGGACCAAGAATACAAACTAGGAATTCAGGCTGCCTCCATGTCTAGCCAGTTAAGAGTAGGTAAGGGGCCAGCCAAGGTGCCATGAGGTCCTACCAGTTTTTAGATGGCTTTTCCTTGATTATTCACTCATCCCATTGTTGCAATGTTTTAACTGCTTTCTGGAGCTTCATGAAGGTATTTCTGCCAGTTCTTTCTAATTGTTCAAAGTTTCTGTAGGGTTATAGAGAGCTAAAATGTATCTCACTTCACCATGTTGTTCACAGCCAGAATTAAAAGGTTTTTGATATTTATTCATTGTTGGCTTGTATATGAATAAAAATACTAAACCATAAAACCCCTGCATTTTACCAGTTGCAGGATAAAGGCCGAAGTTAAATGATCACTAATTCTTTAAGCCTGAAACTTCTCTAGATAGGGATTCTAAGAAAAAGCAGATTTTTACAGGTTCAATTTTGAGAATTCAAAATGTTACTTACTTTACCATCAGTATGTTCACTCATCTTCTGAAATATATAAAAATAAAACAATTTCCATATTGAGAGGTGTTTTTTAATATCTTTTTTGGTGAGAATACTGTATTTTAAGTAATAAAAGACATTCTTCAAGTGAAATCCTATTCTACTAATTGCCATGTTTCATTGCACTTGGTAACTATTTGCTATTCATCAGAAATATTGAATGTATCAAGCTAGGCATGCACCTATACAGCAGGATCAAATGGAGAGAGGAAAAGATTCAAATTGATATTCTTTGTTGTGGTACTGGTTTTTATAGTCCACTTTTGAATGAGCGATGCAGCACACATATCAGTGCTATATCATTGTTGTGTCCTTAATTCTGCAGTTGTGTCTCAATTTTAATCACCTTATTATTTTATGCAAACATTGTAAAAAGATGAATGCAAAGAGTACAATTTTAATTGAGTTTTCTTATTCAAAACTTTAAATATTCTCTTTCAGGATAGCAGTGTTCTGTAACTGGAAGTTCTCTCAAATGTATAGGCACTTATTATGGCACTCAACCATGGTCTTCTCCAAAGGTTATTATTCTTTGACATCACACAATAATATCC
The DNA here is from genome assembly GCA_029593785.1 of Cabassous unicinctus. Lineage (NCBI taxonomy): Eukaryota > Metazoa > Chordata > Mammalia > Cingulata > Chlamyphoridae > Cabassous > Cabassous unicinctus. Next base: position 12,306 of record JAQZBX010071958.1, on the reverse strand, counting down.
AAAATGTTATTCAAAACACTATTAATAATGTATAATATCTTTTCCACAAGAATATGTGAATTACACAAATGTATGGAGTTGAAAAAATTAGAAGCACATATATATTTGGCATATGAAACAACAAATTAAAGATGAAATATATGAAAAAACAAAATATATGCAGAGTACCAAACCCCAGACAGTTATTATGGGTAGATTAAAATTTAGAACACATATCACATATAAATTAAATTTCATTTAAATCATTTTTAGAATTGTTTAATCAAGAAAAACCCTGCTTGGGAACTCAAAGTATCGGTGGAACATTCTGCAAAAAGCAATGTTCATCTCTCTGTTCCACAGACTATAGATGTTGGGGTTTATGAACGGGGGCACCATGGTGTAGAAAATGGCCATGAGAAGATTTTTAAGAGAAGCTTTATTCACAATGGGACCAAAGGAATCATTAACCCCTGGAAATTACAAACAATTGAGAACCACCAACTGTGAGGCACAGGTGGCTACGGCTTTGTTATGAACTTCCAGAGAATGCATCCTAAGCACCATTGAAAATAAATCAATATAGGACTTAATCAGAAAATCAGAGCATACTAATGCAATGCAAACACTTAGATCTAAGGCCATTGACTCAGAAAACTCAGTATTTTGAGATGAGATCCTGAAAATTTGAGGTACATCACAGAAATATTGATGGATCACATTGGACTTTGTGAATGGAAGCTTGAACATGGTGCCTGTGTGGACACCTGAAAACAGCAACCCTCTTGTCCATGAGACACCAACTGCCTGTATGCACAGAAGTAGGGTCATGGTGAGCCCATAGTGCAGAGGGTGGCAAATCACAACGTAGTCATCATAGGACATCACCATTTTGAAGGCCAAATCTGAGTGTACAAGGAAAAGAACCAGGAATAACTGGATGGCACAGGCTGGAAGAGAAATAAACTTGGTGCCTGTCAGAGAATTCATGATAATTTTGGGCACAATAAATAAAATGCAATTTATGAGGGATAAATTGCCATATAAAAGGACATTGGATGATGTAAATGTGGATCACCTACCATGACAATAACAGTTAGAAGATTCCCAGTCAGGGGTCCCAAATATATCATTAGGAACATCAGACCTTGAAGCACTTGGAGCTCTCTGGAAGTTGAGATATCCATGAGGAGGAGTTCTGTGAAAATAGCGAGATTGTCCATGCTCCCTAATATGTTTCCATCTCCCTATAGTCAAAGTATAAAATGATAAGAATATACTAAAAACTCAGTGCAGATAATCCATATTATTCCCAAATAAAATGTCACCCTTGGTATCAATATGTGGTTTCTCAAAAAGATTTCAGCTTAGAGAAATAGACAGAAGTATTTAGAAACCAATGAATTCACATATTTCCCTTTACACTTTCCTTCCTTAACTCTTCTCTTAAATGTTAATTTCAACATTCATAGGATCAGATAATCCATACATTGAAAGATCTAAAATGAGGCTCATAAACCTTTCAGTTTTGAGTCATTTACACTATTTCGGTAAAATATCTTTTCAAAGTCGACCCAGACATAAGCAGGGATTATTTTCTCATTTCCTTCATTAGCAAATGATCATCTCAGATATGCTCTGCTCTATAGCAGATCCTCTGCTTCAGCCCATTTGTTTGAACACTGTACTGTGGTAGACTTCATCTGCCAGGTGAATTGGATATTTGCTTATATCTCTACATCTAGCTGATTTAAAATAGGTTTTTGTAACATTGTTAATGAATGCTTCTGAGAATCTTCTCAGAATTGTTTAATGGTGGTGACAAGATGGATCATGTGTCACCACTCTTTCATTTCAGTTCTTCTATAACACATGAGTGTGAGCCCTTGCTCTCCTCTTAAACACCAATATCAATTAAAGGTTTCTCTTAAATTAAATCTAATTGATTCCAGGTTTCTGTTGCAGTGTTTACCACAGTTCCCTTCCTTTCTTTGTAATTTACCTTATATCCTGCACATAGTATTTAAGAAAATAATCCCACCTGAATTCACTCCTCCACAAAGGAGGATTCCTTTCATCAGTCATGAATTCCAATATTTGTTAAAGACCCATATTTCTGTCCAAGCATCTTGCTTACATGTTTTCCAGATTTTACTGAAATCTCTTCCCTCACAATAACATTGGTAGCCACAACCATTTTACTTTTCCTTGTCTTTAAGCATACCAAAGCATAAATAAATATTATTTCAATTTTAATTATCCTTTCAATTCTAAAATTAATTTCCTTGAGAAGTCCCATTTCAGAACAATTATTTTTAAATGTGGAAAACATAGAAAAGAGAGGTAGCAAGAATAAAAATGTTAGACATTGTATATTTATTTATTCTTTATATATATAATACATTTGTAATTATAAAATCATATACAATGGTTAGAATTTTATGTAGATAATAACTATGTTTTACTTTCATTAATTATGTTCATATTAATTTCTAGCACTTTTGCAATATATTTTGGAAAATTGTTCTTCTATAACAATCTTTTGATTATGAATATTTCTTCTATCATCATCAATATATAAAGATGAGAATATCATTTAAGCAGAGATTTTATTAAATATTAAAATAATACTCAGTGCTTACATTGGTATTTAACTAAAGTGTTATTAAACATAACAAAACTTCCAGATGATTTTTAAATTGCCTTTATCAAACCATGCATTGTTATTCATCCCTTGAAGTTTCATTCCTATCCTACATGTCTTTAGAGTACATTTTTCTACTTGTTCTGTACAAATTTAAAAGTATCCCTAGTCTCATTTTTCATATGCCTTATAGTTCAGAGTGCATCATGATCGTTAAATGTACATCCTTGGGCATAAGAGAGAGAGGGATTTCAATGTTTATCTCTGCTCCTTATTGTATAAAGGAAAGTTAGAAATTATTTTCTTCCCAATTTTAAGTAGTGGAAATTTTTAAACACATGTCCTTCATCAATTGTTAAGCACATGAAATAAATATATATAATAAAAATTTATATAGAGCATATCTTGTTCCTAATATCTTACAAATAATTATTAGAAGTTGTTTATAAATAAAAATTTCACTGGAAATCTCAACCTATTCATCGATATATGTAGGACTGTTTTTGATTACGAGGGTTGATTTCCCTGAAATGCTATGGTAACTCTCTTCTGCCTCTGAGTTTCTTGGCTAAACATTACATTCTAGTTCAAATAATATTTAATTCATAGTGGTTGTTCTAGTTCAATATCTTTGCAATTTATGTATCATTTAACTTTCAGTATTTGTAAAATATAAGATACCATTTTAAAAACTGATCACTTATGAAAACAGAATCAGAAATATTCAAACTCTATGAACATCAATTTATACATGGAACAAAAATAATTAATTATGTTAATGACCTTGAGATGCATTACAGTGATTTTTTAAATAGTCATTTTAAAGAAAGACATGAGTTAAAGCATACAAATATCCCTAAGAAACAAGGAAATAAGTCCATCTTATATAACATGAATAATACTTTTGCTCAGGAATATAGACTTCCCAAAAATTGTGAATCTACCTCATTCTTCCTGGATTAAAATTCAAGGAATGATTTCTCAGGGTAACTCATGTTTACCTGTAATCATAGGAACAATTGTGCTTCTAGATTCTTTATTAACACAAGTATACTTTAGGAAGGACAATTTTGTGTCATAACTCTCAGGATCCCTGGGGAACTAGTGACTTCAATCTGCAGAAAGGCAAGTTTTCTTAACCTCCGATTGTTAAGGTTTCTTTTCTATTCTCTTGAGATTAGATAAATTCATAATAGTTCTTAGGACATGTTAGCAAAGAATATTTTGTTTACAAAAGGGAAGTAATCAAAAAAGTTTCATAGTCATTGTTGATTCAATATATTTTTAATTTTATGTTTATAAATATAATTATTTACATTACAGTATATAAATAAATCATGCAGCCTCAATAAAATTGTATTTTATGAGGGTTTGAATTAACATTATAAAGGGAAGGCAAATCATATACTATTTAAAATTATCAACGTGACACAAAACAGGCAAATATTGACCAGTAGTTATTAAATTAAATTAAATGGCATATATTTAAGAATGGATTTTACAATGAAAGCAAATAAAGAGGCTGAATCACAGAGTGGGACTATTAGCAGATGTGCTTTGAAGAGATCCTCACACATGGGATTTGAAAATAATGATAGGTGCCCTCAGATTGTGAGTTACTACCCCCACAGGCATGTCGGAGGAAAGTTGTCCATTTGTCATTTTTCTGAAAATGCTTATTAATAGCAGCCAATCAGGAAAGTATCAGAATAAGGGAGAGGCTAAGGAGCTCTAAGGAAAGTCTTGGAAATGAAGGCTGAAAAATAGAAGTCTCCACATAGTACTACAGGAAATCAACACAATTATTAATAAAAGATGGTAGGGAACATTTGGTGATCAGAAAAGTTAAATCGATGAAAGCAGAAATCTCCCTTTACTTAGGACAGGAAATGTTTGGCTTCACTGGAGCTGTGAAGGCTCATTAAGTGTTTCATAAAGCCTCAGCAGATATTTACCTACTTTCATAATAACTCCATGATATCAATCTTTTTATGAGTATTTTAGACAGAAAAGCAGAACTCTGAAGGATTTCTCCATTTGAGGCCGGTTACAATAATTCCCTGTTAAGACAAGAATAATATAGGGCAGATCAAGGTCCATCCAGAACTGGGCAGATTTGCTCTCTGGAGAGGAGTATGAAGGACCATGATGTCCAGGCATCTAATAGAATCAGGACTTTATAGTCATAGAAATATAACCCTCAAAAGGGGGTAACATTAGGCAAAATACATACAAACTTACACCATCTAAAGCTATTTAAATTACTGCAGAGCATAATTTAATAGAATTTACATAATTCATCTGTTCTCATGTTTTGTGATTCCAGGGCCCTTTTAAACTCTAAGGAACTATTGAAAATAGTAACTTGTATCTATGGAAATAGATAACTTGTATCCATGGAAATAGATAACTTGTATCCATGGAAAATTAACATATTAAGAATTAAAAGTGGCACATGTTTAAATAATTATGTAATTATTAAAATAAAAAAATTGTAGCTTGAATAAGATCTTAGTTTTTCATAACAAAAAAGTCCACTGTCAAGTGTCCTTTCCAAACATATTTCAAAAATACATTATTTCCCAAAACAAAAATAAAATGAGATGAAAGAAATGGATTAATTATTTTGAAAATCTCTTTAATCCTGGCTTACTCAGAGATAGCTGAATTCTCCTACATGTTTTTTCATTCAAATCCAATATATTGGTTTGCTTGACGAATATGAAGAAAATATTGGCTTCCACAGACATATGGTTAGAAAAAAGGAGTATTTGACTAGTGCTTTAAGATAATCGTATATATTCTCATTTAATAATAATTTTTACACCAAGTATAAACAAATGGTGATTTCTTAAAGAAGATTTGAAACTGAAACCATATTAGTAAACTTCATATTCTACCAGAGTTAAGTCCATTATATTTTTAGGCATTTCAGTGGGGTTTACCCATGCCTGATTCTGTAAAATCAAATTAGTGTTCATCTGAAAAATATTAGCTTGCAGAGTGATGCAGATCTTACAGATATGACTTATTTCATTTTACAATACCAAAATAAACCATTTATTAAAGTCACCAGCAATCCTCTCAGACATGTGTTTAAGTATTGTGAAGTTCTCAAGCTCATGAGTGGAATACAAGGTTTTCTAAAATCTATTGTTCATCTGAAACTCAAATTTTATCAGGAACTACTTACGGTATTTTAAAAAAATTAGAGCATTTGTCCATTTACAGAAAATTTATGCAGAAAGTGCAGAGTTCCCTTATATCTTCACATGAAGTGTTCCCTCTTATGGACAGTTTACATGTTTGTATTATTTAAAGCTTCTGCTTCTTTACTGATTTTCTGTCTAGAAATTCCATCCATTATTGAAAGTGGTATAATTAAATCTACTATTACTTAGAACCATCTATTTATCCTTTCAAATCTGACATTATTTGGTTCATGTACTTTGGAGAGTTAGGTGTGTATGTATTTATAATTAAATCTCCTTGAAATCACCACTTTATCAGTACATAGTATTCTTTACTGTCCTCTGTTACAATTTAAAAATTAGAGCAGTGTAATTTACAGAAAAATCAAACAGAAAGCACAGTTTTCTGATATAATCCACACACATTTAGAAATTTTCCCATTATTAAATTTTTGCATTAATTTCACGTCTTTGTACAATTGAAAAGCAATATTATAATCATAATTTTAACTCTAGTCCATATACACAAACACTTTTCCTTTATCGCTGTCACCCTCCTTTCCATTATACATGCTTATGGCTTTAGATATTGTATATCCAAACTCATAGATTTATCATCATTTTTTATGTGCTTACATTGTTTAACTTATAGAAAATAAGTGGATTCACATGTCACAAATACAATAAAATATGTACACATGTATATTTATTAGAGACTTGTGAGTTTAGAAATCAATCATGCATAAAACACAGGATTCCTGTGCACCTCCCCATCACCAGCACCTTGCATTGTTGTGGAAAAAATAATTGAACTATGGTTTAACAATAGTTACCTTTGTTACAAATGATGAAAGAGTTTGAAAATAGTTCTATCTATTATCCATTATTTACACTTTGCTTTTGTCCCGCCATATACCTCCCTATTACTACTACCTACTATTACTATGGCATAGTTGTTATAATCCATGAAAAAATATTCTTGCCTTGTACTATTAACTGTAGCCCATCATCTACAACAGGGCTCACTGTGTTGTACAGTCCTATGTTTTATCTTTTAATTTTTATTCTAGTAATAAATGCATCCTAAAGTTTATGCTTTAAACCACATTCAACTATATAGTTCAGTACTGCTGATTATACTAATGTGCTACCATCATCTACATTGATTTCCCAACATTTACTGTCAGCCTAAATAAGAATTCTGTAAAGGGTAAACACCCACTCCCCATTCTATAACTCCAATCTATATCCTGGTAGCCTATATTCTGGATCCTAACTCTATGAGTTTGCTTATTATGATTCATTCCTAACAGTGAGGTAATACAATATTTGTCCTTTAGAGTCTGCTTTATAGCACCCAAATTAATGTCTCTGAGATTCATCCAGGTTGTTAAGTGCATCCTGGCTTCATTCATTTTTACAGCTGAATAATATTCCTTTGCATGAATATAACATATTTTGTTTATCCATTCACTGGTTAATGGACAGTTGGGTTACTACAATCCTTTGGCTACTGTGTGTGATGCCTCTATGAACATTGGTGTGAAAATGTCTGTTTGCATCCCTGCTTTCAGTTCTTCTTGGTTTATTTTTATTAGCAGGATTGCCAGATCATAAAGAAAAGCTATAGTCAGCTACTTGAGGAACTTCCATCTGTCTTCCTTAGTGGCTGCAGCATTTTACATTACCACCAGCAAAAGTTGAATGTTCCTATTTCTCCATTTCCTCTCCAACAATTTTCATTTTAGGTTTCCTATTTTTTCTTAATACTAGCCTTTCTACTATGTGTGAAATTATTTTTACTGTGGTTGTTTTTGTTGTTGTTCTTTTATAGGTACTGGGCTGGGTGAGCCATATCAGCTCCCCTGAGTTGTTTTTTCTGTTTGTTTTGCATGATGTTGTTTTTTATTTGTTTTTAGGATGCACAAAGAACTGTGCTTGGGACCTCCCATATGGGAAGTGGGTCCTCAACCACTTGAGCCACATCAACTCCCCTTATTGTATTTTTTTTGATGAATCAATTTTATTGATAAATGTTCCTAAAGCATACAATTTATCCTAAGTGTACAATCAATGGTATGTGGTATAATCACATAGTTGTGCATTCATCACTTCAATAATTATTAAAGTATTTTCATTATTTCAATAGTAATAATAATAATAAAAACAGTCAAACAAGAAAATTCCTTACCTCTCAATCTGTTTCCCCTGCTATGCATAGCTGCTATTTCTGGCTATTCTTGCACAATTATTTATTTGTTTATTAAGCACTTTATTGAGATATATTCACATACCAGATGATCTATCCAAAGTGTATAATCAATGGCTCTTATTATAATCACAATGTTGTATATTCATCATCTGAAAAATTTTAGAAAAATTTCAATACTCAGAAAAAAAAAGGCTCCATATCCTTAGTATTGCTTCCTCAGCCCTACATTGCTAGAACCACAATATGTCTATAGTAGAATACCAGTAAGTCCACTCTAGTCCATAATTATTTCCCCAATCCTGAGGATTCTGGAATGGTGATGACCACTCCACCTTTAATTGAGAGGGGACTTATATCCCATGGGGAATATGAATGGGTCTACCTTTATTGCAGTTGCAGACACTCTCTGTTCCTTGGGCTGGTCATTGTCCATCATCATCTCCTTGTTACTTGTCCTGGGTAAGTCCAATGAGCTGTAGAGTAGGTGTTGCAACTCCACTTAGGTTCTGGGCCCAGGTGGCACATGGACAGCCCAAAGACTCAAGCCTCTTGGACATACACCTACAAATTCCAGTACCAAGTATAGGTTTAAATAGAAAGGACAGATGATTCATGTGTAAGGAAGACATAAATGAGTCCAACTCTGTTACTCTCAGGTGCACAAAGCTGAGTAATATTCCATTGCATGTATGTACCACATTTTGCTTTGCCATTCATCTGCTGATGGGCATTTGAGGTGATTCCAACTCTTGGCAAGAGTGAATAATGCCACTATGAACATTAGGGTTCATATATCTGTTCATATTTTTGCTTTCATTTCTTCTGCTTATATACCCAGAAGTGGAATTGTTGGATCATATGTTAGTTCTACAGTGAGTTTTTGAGGAACCTCCAAACTGTCCTCCACAATGACTTGACAATTCTACATTCCCACCAAAAATGGATGAGGATTCTCATTACTGCACATCATCTTCAACACTTACAGTCCTCTCTTTTTTTAATAGCCACCTGTCTAATAGGTGTAAGATGGTACCTGATTGTAGTTTTGAATTGCATTTCCCTAATAGCTAGTGATGTTGAGCATCTTTTCATGTGCTTTTTACCCATTTGTATTTCTACCTTGGAGTAGTGTCTTTTCAGAGTGCTTGCCCATTTTTAAAATGAGTTGTTTCTCTTTTTATTTTTGAGGTGTAGGAGTTCTTCATATATGCAGGACATTAGGCTCCTATCAGATATATGGTTGCCAAATATGTTCTCCTATTGGGTATGCTGCCTTTTTATCTTCTTGATAACATACTTTGAGGTGCATATTTTTTAATTTTGTAGAGATCCCAGTGATCTATTTTTTCTTTGGCTGCTCGTGCTTTGTTTGTGAAGTTCATGAAACCATTTCCTATTACAAGGTCCTGTAGATGCTTCCCTACATTATCTCCCAAAGTTTTTATGGTCTTGGCTCTTATACTGAAATCTTTCATCCACCTTGAGTTGATTTTTGTATGAGGTGTGAGACGGTGTTCCTCTCTCATTGTTTTGGAAATGAATATCCAGTTCTCCAAGCACCATTTGTTGAAGAGGCCATTGTTTCCCAATAAGTGGGCTTGGTGGCCTTGTCAAATATCATATGACTGTATATGCTAGGATCTATATCAGAACTCTCAATTCAGTTCCATTGGTTGGCATGTGTATCCTTGTACTAATACCATGCAATTTTGACCACTGTAGCTTTGTAATATGTTTTAAAGTCAGGCAGTGTGATATCTCCAATTACATTTTTCTTTCTCAATATGTCTTTGCCTATTCAGAGTCTCTTACACTTCCAAATAAATTTTGTAGTTAGTTTTTCCAATTCATTAGAAAATGCTGTATTGATTTTTATTGGGATTGCACTAAATGTGTAGATTAGTTTGGGTAGAATATCTTAATGATGTTTACTCTTCCAATCTATGAATATGGAATATTCTTCCATTTATTTAAGTCTTATTTGATTTCTTTTATCAGTGTTGTATAGTTTTCTGTACATAATTCCTTTACCTCTTTAGTTAAATTTATTCCTAGGTAATTGATTCATTTAGTTACCATTGTAAATGGTATTTTTTTCTTGATTTCTTCCTCAGATTGCTCGTTTTTGGTGTACAGAAATGCTACTGATTTTTTAGCATTAACATGATAGCCTGTGACTTAATTGAACCCATTTATAAGTTCTAGAAGCTTTGTTGAGGGCATCCTTGTCTTGTTCCCATTCCTAGAGGGAAAGCTTTTAGGATTTCACCATTGAAGATGATGTTAGCTGTGGGTTTTTCATATATACCCTTTTTCATGTTCAGAAAGTTTCCTTCTATTCCTTTCTATTTCAGTGTTTTTATCAGGAAATGGTGCTGTATTTTGTTGAATGCTTTTTCTGTGTCTATAGAGATGATCATGTGATTTTTTTCTTTTGATTTTTTTGTGCTATTATATGCAATTAGCAAGTATTTTGTTCAGGACTTTAGCATCTAGTTTCATTAGAGAGATTGTTCTGTAAGTTTCCTTTCTTGTGGCATCTTTATTTGGCTTTGGTAATAGGGTAATGTTGGCATCATAGAATGAGTTAGGCAATGTTCCTTCTACTTCTATTTTTGCATGAGTTCATGCAGGATTGGTGTGAGGTCTTTTCAAAATGTTTCATAGAATTCACCTGTGAAGCCATCTAGTCCTGGCCTCTTCTTAGTTGGGTGGTTTTTGACGACTGAGTCTCCTTGTATCCTTGTAATTCATCTGTTGAGTTCATCAATTTCTTCTTTAGTCAATGTAGCCTGCTTGTGAGTTTCTAGGAATTTGTCCATTTCCTCTAAGTTATCATTCTTGTTGGCATATAATTTTTCAAAGTATCCTCTTATGATACTCTTTATTTCCATGTGGTCTGTGGTGATATTCCCTTCCTCATTTCTTATTTTGTGTATTTGCAACTTTTCTTTTTTTTTCTTTGTTAATCTGGCTAAAGGTTTGTCAATATTTTTCATCTTCTCTAAGAACAAGCTTTGGGCTTTGTTTATTTCTTCTAGTGCTTTCTTATTTTCTTTTTCATTTAGCTCTGCTCTAATCTTTGTTATTACCTACTTTCTACTTCCTTTGGGGTTATTTTGTTGTTGATTTTCCAGTTCTTCAAGGTGTGCAGTTAGCTCTTCAATTTTAGCTCTTTCTTCTTTTTTGATATATGCACTTATGTCTATGAATTTCCCTTTCAGCAAAGCTTTTGTAGCATCTGATAGTTTTTTCTTTTAAGATTTCATTTTATTCCTCAGCTCCTCCTTGCCAATTGTGCTTACTGTGTTCATTCACTGCATTTATTTCTGTGTCTGCTAGTCTCCCTTCATTGCATCCTCTTTCTGAGCTTGTGCTACTTGCCACGTGGGCCATCAGCGCTCTGCACTTCAGGGGCATTCAGCTCTCTGTACTGAATGGGCCGTTCAGCTCTCCATACTGTGCTGCCAGCTTGTCTTCATTAGGAGGCTCCAGGAATCGAACATGGGGCCTCCCATATGGTAGACAGGAGCCCAATAACTTGAGCCATGTCTGCTTCCCTCTCACAGGTTTTGAAATGTTTTGTTGTCATTTTCATTCATTTCAATATAGATACTGATTTCTTTTGAGATTTCCTCCTTAAGCTACGGTTTGTCTAAAAGTGTGTTGTTTAACTTCCATATGTTAGTGCCTAATCTGGTTCTCTGTCCCTTACTGATTTCAAATTTCATTCGATTTTGGTCAGAGAAATTACTTTGTATAATCTCAATCTTTCTGAACTCATTGAGATTTTTTTCTGTGGCCTAGCATGTGGTCTATCTTGGAGTATGATCCATGTGCCCTCAAGGAGAATATATATCCTGCTGTATTTGGGTGTAGTGTTCTGTTTATGACTTTTAGATCCAGATCCTTAAATGCATTAATTAAAGTCTTTGTTTCTTTATTGGTTCTTTGTCGAGATGTTCTATCTAATGGTGATAATGGTGTATTAAAGTCACACACTATAATTGTAGAAGCATCTATTTCTCCATTTAGTTTTTCCAGTGTTTGCCTAATGTATTTTGAGGTACATCTGTTAGATGCATAAATGCTTATGAGTGCTCTTCTTGAAAGATTACCACTTTCACTAATATTTGTGTCCATCTTTGTCTCTTATAATAGTTTTGCATTTAAAGTCTATTTTTTTCCGATATTAGTATAGCTACGTTTGCCATTTTTGGTTATTGTTTGCTTGTAAGATTGTTTTCCAGCCATTCCCTTTCAGTCTCCTTGAATTCCTA
>JAQZBX010071957.1:0-15150 GCA_029593785.1 Cabassous unicinctus | reverse complement strand
CTTCTTTTTCTATTTCCTTGCATTTTCTATGTTCCTTTGGAGGAAAAAGATTAGGGCCAGAGAAAGCAAAAGAAAGTAAAAAAGGATAATAGTAATAATAATAGTAAAAGTTAGAAAAGGAACTGTAAACAACCTAGGAAAATGAATATTTAACTCATGTAAGCAGTGTAGAGTAATAGGAACAAAAAAGTGGAGTACTTACAATGAAATGGGAAACCAAATAGAGAAAAATATATAGAATGAATTAAAAGGCCAGAATGATGAGAAGAAAGTGAAGAGAAAAGAAACAACAAAAAGAAAACAAGTTAATAAAAGAAAGAAAACAGAATAGATGAGATAGAAAGAAAAACCAGAAGAATTATGGACTAAATAAAGACAGGTGGAATATAAGAACAACAACAGAAAGCAGAAGATAGAAGGATGAGGAAGGAAAAGAGATGGCATCGGTAAACAAAATCAGTATACACAGAAAAGGGGAAATCAAGGAAGAGGAAACACAGCAAACAAGAAACAAGCCTGCAGCAACTTGAGGACTTTATATCTTTGTCCAGCTCTCTCCAGATCGATGCCCTGAAGCTTTCTGGTCTGTGGGTTCCCCACACAACTTGCTCCCAGTCAGCTGTTTTTTTGTGAGAGAGGTGGTGGCCTGGATCTTCCCATTGGTGAATTTATTCTGATGACAAATTTCTCTGTTTTGCGTAGTTTTTTTCTTCACAGCTCTTCTTTGATTTTTGGTTCAACTTATTCTGAGTCTTTAAAATTGTCCAGCTTTAAGTTATCAAAATTGGTAAGAGACTCACTAAAAGGGCACAGATTTTTTCCCAGGGGTTGGGCCGTATAGACACAAAAGCAGTCTTTCCTTGCAATTTCTTGGCTGGTCAGCAGATTGTGCTTGTCCTTGAATCTTTCCAAGGATGTATTTCTTTTAAACTCCGTTTTCCCTTGTTTTTGGTCTGGACACAGCCAAGATTAAAGCAGGCTCTACTGGCTGAATTCACTGAAGTGAAGCCCTCTGACTCACTCTCCCTCTTCCCTTAGAACAGCTGATAGGGAAGAAGGAATCTATTCACCTCTCAGTCAGCTACAGTGGGCCAAGGTTTTTATCCTTGCCAAATGTCTTGAGGGTGGGGAATGGGAGCCCTTGCCAGCCACTCCAGGGATTTAGTAACTCATATTTGTTGTTTCAGGTTCTTTGCCTCTCTTCCTTGCCCTCCTGACAGTTGCACAATACTGTCCTCATCTGCTGACTTCTGAAGCAGGTCCTTCAGGTTTTAGCCCTTTCTCTGTTGTTTTTTATGAGACAGTTGAGCCTTACTTGCCTATTCTGACATCATCTTCCCAGAACCCCTTTAAAGGAAATCTCCAATAGTATATTAAAAGAAGTATACACCATGATCAAGTGGGATATATCCTAAGTGTGCAAGGGTGATTCAATATAAAATAAATTAATTTAATAAACTACATTAATAAGACTAAGGAAAAATCATAATCATCTCAATTGACAAAGAAATTGTATTTGAAAAAAATCCAGCACTTCATCTTGGAAAAAAAAAAAACAACACCCAGAAAGCTAGGAATACAAAGAAATTTCCTCAAAATGATAAAAGACATATATGAAAACCCACAGCTAACATTATACTCAGTGGTGAAATACTGAGACATTTCCCTTTAAGATCAGGAACAAGACAAGTATGCCCACTATAACCACTGTTATTCAACATAGTAATGGATGTTCTAGCCAGAGAAATTAGGGAAGAAAAACATCTAAATCAGAAAGAAAGAAGTAAAACTTTCCCTAATCACAAATGATATGATCTTATATGTGTATATAGTCCCCCAAAATCCACAAGAAAATTACTAGATCTATTAAATCAATTCAGCAAAATTGTGTGCTACAAGATTAACATGTTAAAATCATTTGTGTGTACAAAAGAAAATAATATTCTGAAAGAGAAATTTAAAAATTCCATTCACATTAGTTCTTAAAAGAATAAAATACCTAGGAATAAATTTAACCAAGGTGGTGAAAGAACTGAACACTGTAAACTAAAAAGACACTGATGATAAAAATCAAAGAAGACCAAAATAAATGGCAAGATAGCCCTTGTTCATGAATAGGAAGAGTTAATAACATTAAGATGCCAATATTCTCCAAGTGAGCTACTATTCAATGGAATACCTGTTGAAATCCCAGGAGCCCCTTTTGCTTAAATGGAAAAGTCAAATCCTCAAATCCATATGGAATCACACATGGCTGTGAATAGACAAATCAATATTGAAAAAAGAACCAATTTGGATGTCTCACTCTTCCTGATTTCACAAATTTACTACAAAGCTACAGTAATCCAAACAAAGTGGTATTGCCATAAATAAGGACTTAAATTGGCTTAAATAAGCCATACTAAGAAATAGTAAGAGATGGCCCAGTGAAAGGAACAAACCAAATATCCTGAAGAGATACAGGATTTAGGACAATTAATCAATGATAATCATACAACTCTCCTAAATCAATTCAAAGAATTAAAAAAATATATGACTAAAGAGATAAAAGATACAAAGAAGACACTGGCTGAGCATAAAGAACAATTTGAAAGCCTGCAAAGAATAATAACAGAACTTTTGGGAATGAAAGACATGATGGATGAGATTAAAAATTCATTAGAGGTACATAACTTATTTGAATTGCTTGAAGACAGAATTAGTGATTTCAGAGACAGAACATCTGAACTGGAAAAGACAAGAGAAGAGAAAGAGAAGAGAATGGGAAAAATGGAACTGAGTGTCAGGGAATTAAAAGACAACACAAAGTACACAAATATAGGCAGTATTGGTGTCCCAGAAGAAAAGGAGAATGGAAAAGGGGCAGAAAGAATGTTTAAGGAAATAAGGACCAAAACCTTCCCAACTCTTATGAAAGGCATAAATATCAATATCCAAAGGACAATTCACCCCAAACAGAAATCCAGATAGACCTACTCTGAGACACCTATGATTCAGAAAGACAAATACAAGGATAAAGAGAGGATTCTGAATATCTCTAGAGCCTTCAGGAGCCCCACTGTTTACTGTGACAGTCAAAGAGATCCTGCTGAGACTTGCATAAGTGTAACCTCTGGAATGGCCTCCTGACTCACTTTGAAATCTCTTAGCCATAAAAACTCATTTATATTTACCATTTCCCCCATTTGGTCAAGGTATTTTTCCAGATACATTGCTAGTTGGTCCTTAGGAATAATCCTTTGCTGCCAGGGAGGCTTATCCCTGGGAGTCATATCCTATGCCAAGGGGAAGGTAGTGCATTTATATGCTGAGTTTGGCTTAGAGAGAGTCCACATTTGAGCAACAAGGAGGATTTCAGGATGTAACTCTTAGGCAGTATATAATACTAGGCTAAGTTTCAATTTCACAAAAAAAAAGGTTCATAAGTACAATCATTAATACCAAGGCCTGGCATAATGGTGTATCTTACTTCACTGGGCAGACAGCTCAGAAATTCAGCACCCTGCCAGTGGGCTTTACTTTGGAATTTATGCTCCCTAGTTTCACAGAGTTAGACTCATTTATAGGTTCTCTACGCATGGCTCTTCTGCCCCTTTTATTTGAACTTATAATTAGCACTATACTTGATAAATAAATGTCCCAGAGACATTTTTAAGGTTAGACTCTGGTTCAGATTTATGTTTAGGCTTAGCATTAGGCTTAGAGTTTAGATCAAGGCAGGAATAGCAATGTGGAATGGGATAGTGTTAGGCTTAGGTGTACAGTTAATGTTGGGTTTATGGTTATGTTAAAGTTTAGAGTTAGTGTTAGGAGTAGTGTTAGGCATATTATTAGAATTAGGTTTGTGGATATGTTTAAGGGTAGGGTTAGGTATAGGGGTATGGTTATGGTTAAAATTAAGGCTAAGTTTAGCTCTAGGGTTAAGGTTTATAATACAGTTAAAATTACAGTTAGGGTTAACATTATAGTTAGTATTGGTTTTTCAGTTAGGATCAGGTTTGTTATAGGGTTAGGGTAGTGTTAGAATTAGGTTATCATTAGCTTTAAGGTGAGGATTAGTGTTAGGGATAGAAATAATGTTAGGATTAGTGTGAGGTTTATGGTTTGTTATAGGGTTAAGTTTAGGATTAGGATTGTTTCAGCATGACAGTTGGGATTAGTGTTTTGGATAAGGTTACATTTACAGATAGGGCTATTGTTAAGGTTTAGATTAGGGTGATGTTGATTGTTAGATGTTTTTCTCAGGGTTACTGTAAGCATGAAGTTTAGGGCTTATGGTTATGGTTATGGTTAGTGTTAGTCTTATTGTTAGGTTTAGGTTTTGGGTTATGGTATTAACTGGATTAAGTTTATGGTTAGGGGTTAGGGTTAAGGTTAAATTTAAGTTTAACCTACTATTACAATTAAAATTAGGGTTAGAGTTAGAGTATTTATTGGGGTTGATTTTATAGTTGAGTTTAGACTTAAAGTTAGATTTACAGCTAGAATTAAGGTTTGTTTTAGGATTTGTGTTATGGTCAGTGCAAGGGTTAAGACTCGGGCAGCAGCCTGTGAGGGTTAAAGACACTGTAAGGGTTAAAGACTTGGGGGCAGTGACCCAACTGCTGGAGCAGCTATTAGCTCATAGAGCCCCCATTGTCTCCCGGCTTGGTATGTCATGTATCTAAGTGTGTTCCTTCTGTGTAACATTTGAGTGATAACAGTAGTGTATGAACAACCCTGCAAATAAAGAATGGCCATGCTTGCCTGTTTGTCTGGAGCAGACTTTAGCTGTGCTGGTATGAGCAAACTTCCCTCTCTGCCTAAGTTTTTCTTCTGCCTACCTCCTTCATGGGCTCCCGAGGTGGCCACAGTGCACAGTCAGAATTAGGTTAAAGTATGGTTATGTTTAAGGTTATAGATAGGGTTAGGGTAAATTAGTATTGTATAAGTTTAGAGTTACAGTTTGGTTAGAAGTAGAATTAGGGTAGGATTAAAGTTAGGGTTAGGGTATGGTAAAGCTTTTGTTAGGATTATTTAGGGTTACAGTTGAGATTATGTTTACAGTTATGGTTAGGATTAGGTTTAGGATTTGGTATAGGGGTAAAATTACATTTAAGTTTAGAATGAGGGTTAAGTTCAGGGTTTGTCTTAGCTATAGGCTTAGGTATATGGTTGGAGTTAGTATTAGGTTGAATTATGGCTAGTATGTGATTTTTGGATAGGGTTAAGGTTAAGACAAGTGTTGGAATTAGGGTTTGGTTTTGGATTAAATTTGTGATTAGTGTTTGGGTTAGAGTAGGGTTCAGCTGAGGCTTACTTTTAGTGTTAGGTTTAGGGTAAGGTTTAAGATTATGGTTAGGGTGTGGGTTCAGATATGGTTCGGGTCAGGATTAAGTTTGGATTAGGGTTATGTTTATGTTTAAGTTTTTGGTTTAGTGGCTGTGGTTAAGTTTCGAGTTAATGTTAGGTGTAGGGTTCGCATGACACATAGGGTGAAGGAATGGGTTAGAGTTATATTTAAGAGTTAAGGTTAGGGTTAGAGTTAAATTTAGGTGATAGGTTTAGAGATAGTGTTAGTGAGAAGTGGATGTGGCTCAAGCAATTGGGTGCCTACCTACAACATGGGAGGCCCAGTGCCTCCTAAAGAAGATGCGCAAGATGGCAGGCTGATGCAACAAGTTGGCACAATGAAGAGACACAATGAGGAAACACAATAAGAGACACAACAAACGGAGCAGAGGTGGCTCAAGCAACTGGGTGCCTCTTACCCTCATGGGAGGTCCTGGGTTCCTTTCATGGTGCCTCCTAAAAAAAAAAAAAGATGAGCACACAATGAACAGACACAGAGAGCAGACAGCAAATGCAAATAATAAGGGGGGAAAGAAAGAAAGAAAATAGATATCTTTTAAAAAATAGAGATAATATTAGTTATGGTTAAGTTAACTGCTATGGTTTGGTTAAGTTTATGGGTATGGTTAGGGTTAGGTTAATGGTTAGGGATTGTGTAGCAGTTAGTGTTAGATTTGGTGTTGTTTAGGGTTATATTTAGAGATAGGTTTAGGCCTATGATTGGATTATGGTTACATTTATGATGAGAAAAATGGTTAGGGTTTTGTTTGGGTTAGGGTTTGGGTTAAGGTAAAGGTTTTGTATTTATAGTTGAAGTTAGGGCTATGGATAGAATTAGGGTTAGTTTTAAGGTTATATGAATGGTTGGGATATGAGTGCTAATTTTAAGGGTTAGGGTTAGGGTAGGCATAGGTATATGGTTGGAGTTGGGGTAGAGATTAAGTTAGGGTCAGGGTAATGGTGAGGGTTAAAATTATGTGGAGGATTAAATTTATAGATAAGGTTTTGATTATGTTTAAGGTGTGTGTTATGTTAGGATTCGAGTTAGGTTAAGGTTAGAGAATGGTTAGGGTTACAGTTATGATTAAGGACTATGGTTTGAGTGTGTTAGGGTTCATGTTATTATAGTAGTTAGGTATTTAGGTTGTTAGGGTTAAGATTAGGGTTGCAACTTGGTTCAGCTTAAGGTTCAATTGAGAGTTAGTGTTAATATTTGTTTATGGATTACAGTTAAATTTATATTTGGGTTTTGGATTAAAGGTAGGGCTCAGTTTATAATTATGCTTTGTTTAGGGTTAGGTTAAGGTTAGGCTAGGGCTTGTGTTAGGGTTAGAGTTACAAGGAGTTGTGTAGTTTTAGTGTTTAGGATAATGTTAGAATTATGGTTTGAATTTAGGATTAGCATTAAGGTTAGGGCAGGGATATGATTAGATTTTAGGGTTATAGTTAGGGATTCTATGGGATTTAAGATTAGGATTACTGTTAGAGTTAAGGATAGATATAGGGTTACATTTATGGTTATGGTTATGGTTTGTGTTCATGTTTAGATTAGGGTTAGGTGTTGGCGTTCAGGAACTGGGTCAGTGAAAATGGTGCCATGGATGAGAAAGAAAGAGACAAAGAGAAGAAACAACTGGGATCAGGGGACCCTCTGTCCAATATGGAGAGAAGAGCCCAGCCACCTCACAAAGTGTGGCTTTTATTTCAGCTTTAGAACAAAGAAAATGCGTGTGAGCAATTGCAAGGGTAATAGATACTTGACAGTTACATCTTACTGAAATCAACAAATCTTAAAGGTCAATGGTTCAATTCTTTGTTACATTTCTGCAATTCACAGGCATAATTTCAGGATGTTTCCCCACCCAGCTCCCAGCATGAGACTGGAGGCCTTGTTTATTACATTCCAAGGTGAACTTTCTGTCTGTAGTCCTGGCCTTTAATTGAAACTCCATCATTTCCCCCTTTTTTATTAGTTAAATTTTTTTTTCAGTGAAGCTCATAGGAACAATTATATAAGCTGATACAAGGTGACCTCCTGTCACACTTGTCTTCTTCCATAGGCTCTTGTGACTGTGCCTGTCTTAGGTTGTCCTCCTCTGAGAATCTTACCCATCATTGACTACCAGTCAAGCTTTTGAGCTCTTACATGGAAGGCAATTTCATTAATATTTAGACTTCTTCAGGTTCCTTAAGTGAATATTTTTGTGCAGATAATTAGTATTAAGATCAAGGGGTTATTAGTAGAATCTTTCTACTAATTAATGCAAAATTAGTTTTTCATGGCCAAGTTTCTTAACATAAATGCATTTATCTGATCTAATTCTTCATTTTTTCTATGAATATATGTTATTACTCTACCCTTGACAATACAAACAATTAAAATGCATATAACAATAATTCCTAATCCAATCCAAAATGATATTTGAACTGTTTTTTGTTTCCACCAATGAAACGGCAGTGGTTTCTTTCAATTCATTTTGAGACACGTTCAATGCCTTCTTTTGCAATTCTAAAAGATCTAAAGAAATATTATGCTTATATCCAATCAAATGATTTTTCACTTCTTCCCAATCATGTTCACTATTATTATAAGCCAAAGGGGTAATACAAAAAGAACTTTCATTCCAATCAGATTTAAGAGCTCTTAACAAGTTTAAATTATAAATTTGATTACCCAATTGTATAATAGTTGTTTCAAGATTATTCACACAATTATTCAGTCCCATATCAATGTGAGACTGGCTATGCCACATCTCACTTGCATTTTTATACCAGTCCTTAACATTGTGGATTCTGGAGTCCTTGATGCAGGGCTGGGCCAGCTACAGCTGCGGCAGTTATGATGCCAATCAGTCCCAAAATTCCTGCTATTAAAAGTCCAATCAGTCTTTTAGTTCTTTTTAAATAATGGTCGAGGAAATGCCACAGCAACTGGGATTCTGGAGACTGCTGCCAATGTCTGGTCATCCAAACCGGTAACCATAGTCCTTTTCTTCTTCTTGCTATAAAAAGAGTTGGATTTTCCTGCAAATATGAATTCTTAAGACATGTAAATAAAGAGCAATTGGAGCAACTAATGTTCCTTTCACCAAAAGTTACTTTTCCAGTGATAAAACTATAGGATCTCTTACACATACTGTAAGAAATTGAGTTGATTTTCTTTTTAAATTAATAATATTAGTTTTACTGCTTTACCATTCAAAAATTGGACCAGTTCCCAAAAATAATTTCCACAAATAACTTTGAGTTTTGTTAAGTTTAGTGTCCCATGGTTATGGGATATATCTTCCTTGATTTTTCCAATTTATCAAGCTGTTAGTAAATGTTGTATTACCAAAATTCCAGAAATAAGGATTACTGTCATTTGTGATTATGGTTGAATTATTAATGAACCAAGATATGGCTGTGTTTTTAATAGGTTTCGGTATCCCTATAAGGGCCCGATCCTTTACAATTCCATAGGAATCATTAAACAACACAGCCTCTTTAAGCCCATGACAAATATGCCATTTGTCATTAAGTAGTCAGTTGTGAGAGGGACATGTAAGATTTTCCGTATTTTCTGGTTTATTTGGTAAGGAAGGGAAAATGAGAACATACATTCGAGTTTGATTTTTCTGTTAAAACTACACTGTGATTTTTAGGTTGCATGCATACATAATCATATCCAATACAAAGAGGGTAGTCTATAAAAGGTAAAGTTAAATTTTCTACACATTTCCCTTCTTCTTTTGGCTTTAAGGATAGTCATATATCTATAAGTCCTGGAAAATGGTGAGATTAAGATAAATTGGGTAAGACTTGTCGTCCCAGGTTAACAGCTCTAAAAGAGAGGTGGGTTGGTTATGTATGCCCAATAAGTGTAATTATGATGTGGTATCTTACCTTGACCTAATACATTACCTATAATTATAATTAATCCAATGTAAAACCACCATGTCCATAGTTTAAGTCTTGGCAGCATCTTCAACTCTAGGCTTGATTCTTCTGGAGGGGATCCACTGCTCTTCTCCTGTTTCTGTAATGATAAGAGCAAACCCTCGGCCCCCAAATTTTACCTCTCCTTTTTCCCATTTATTGGTTGTTTCATTTTTCATTTTCATTCTATTTATTAAACTCCCATTGTCTTTTTGCTGCTGTGGTATTAGAAGTTTGTTGTCTATTAAGAAAATTTAAGGTAAGCAATGCTTTAGATAGTTTGTCTTTAGCAGATTCTCCAATATCTCCCCTTCTGTTTTTGCAACATTAATTTTATTGTTTATAAACAGGGGTTTAACTGTTATATTCCAATCTTTTATAATATGTATACATACATTCACATGCTTACCAAACCAGGGGACACAATGATACACTTATTTTTGGCTACAGTTCTTGATATATACAAGATAAATGTTAATATGTATTTTTAGTTCAATAAGCCTACACTGACAACCAGAGTGAGAAACATGAATAACATAATCAATTAAAATATTAAGTCAATATTGAACAAAGTCACAGAATGACAGACAAACAGAGCAGCTCTCTCTATATATACTTTCCAACATTCAGCCTTTAGTTGGGAAGTGCCGAATTAGCAACAGATACTAGAGTTTTGGTTGACTGTGTTGAGGATCAATGAATTTAGACTATAGATGCCAACTTGTGAGTATTTTGCTAATTCCTGAGGAAGGGGCCAGCTTCCCCAGGAAGGAACACAACACTCCTTGGGCAGTATATTTTAAGGTTTATGCATCAGTCCCTGGGAGAGTGGCCAGCTCCTCCAGGGAGGAATATAACACCTTTTGAAATGTACTTTATCTTTTTTAATTTGTTACAAAGCATCCTTGATGTGCTTACTATTTTAGTTTCCATTTTTTAAATTATATATAGATATATATTTATTTATTTTTTATTAGCAGAGGTGGAGTAAATCAGATAAACTTAAGTTAAAGCATCTGCCTTTTTATTTTTAGGCAGAGAGGTAGTTTTATAACACATATTATTATATTTTAAAATAATTAAAATTATGATTAATAACAGTATACTTTTATTTAATATTACACTGAAACATTAAATTTTCAGCAATTTTATACACTTTTAAAGTATTTATATGAACTTTTTATTCATATGACTTTAATTGTTATAAAATTAGAAAATTTCTTTTAATTATACAACAGTTTTAAATACTTTATTCAACTTATATCACATGAACTTAACTGTTTTTAGTATTTTATCTTTTTTTAGGCAACAGACCAAATCATCTGCAACAGTTTGAAACAAAAAGCCTCCTTTTGAGAAAGCAGGTTTAAACATCATGTTCTTCCAAAAGCGACAAAACCTGTTTCTTCAAGGAAACGCCAAGGCCAAAGCACAAGAAGCTACTTTGGCAAAACTCTTTCTCCCCTGCACACTAACCACCCAGGAGAAAAACTCTGTGCAAACCTCCACCAAAACAGACCAATGACTTGAGAAACCCCGAGAAACAACAAAACCCCAACTTTGTTTTAATAACTAGTCATTTTATCTTATGATAAAATTACTCTCTTTTCTTTAATAATAAAATAACGTTCTATATGCCTTCCATACTTAAGTTACCACAATGATTTTGGAAACTATTTCCAAGCAAACTTCTGACAACATATAATTACCATCAATATCAAACAAACTTGTTAGAATAATGATTTAGTTTGTTCATAACTACTTTTATTATTTTTAATTAATACCCATATTTATTTATTAATATAAGCATTTATTTAATGTTGGCCATTTGAATAGAGCTCATTTAATAATTTTTATTCATCAATTTAATATTACCATCCGGAGGTATCAAAATATACACTGACACTGAACAAACAGACAAACACAAAACAAGTTACAACACATCAATAGAAACATACATCTTTGATTTTACTGTTTGAGAATTTTGCTGGAAACTGTATTGCTAAGTTTTCTTACTTTTCCAGTGGTTTAATTTTATTAGCTTCTATCATCCCACAGCCTTATCATTATGTAAGCAGTAGGATGTTTATAAAGGTGCTGCTGTAACTGAAGGGTTGACATCCACAACTGCAGTTGAAGAGCTAAAGGTTCAAGAGCAACAGAAATAAGACTACACAAAGACCATACATGAAGGGGAATTATGTTTCCCTTTTGATAAAAGCTTTTTAAAGCTCTCTTCACTAACTTCCAATATTTCAGGTTTAAAATATCCTGCCCTTGCAGCTGAAACCAATAACAACATTTCTGTACAAGAGAAAAAAGTTCCTCAAAAGCCGAGAGGATTTAATAGTTACACCAGTGCATTCTAATAAAGTTTTTAACACTCTAGAGTACTCTTCAAAGTTTGACTGCTGATTACCCATTACCCTGATGATTCCAAGGATGAAGCTTACCTTTTCTGTTTTCTTTTTCTTTAAAACTGCTCTCAGGAGCTCCTTGGTCTGCACACTGACTGAAAGAAAAGTTTCGTTTTCAGAGTCCCACGTTGGGCACCATATGTTGGCGTTCAGGAACTGGGCCAGTGAAAATGGTGCCACGGATGAGAAAGAAAGAGACAAAGAGAAGAAACAACTGGGATCAGGGGACCCTCCGTCCAATATGGAGAGAAGAGCCCAGCCACCTCACAAAGTGTGGCTTTTATTTCAGCTTTAGAACAAAGAAAATACGTGTGAGCATGTGCAAGGGTAATAGATACTTGACAGTTACATCTTACTGAAATCAACAAGTCTTAAAGGTCAATGGCTCAGTCAATGGTTGGGAAATGGTTGGGAAATGGCTCAGTTTCCCAACCCAGCTCCTAGCATGAGACTGGAGGGCTTGTTTATTACATTCCAAGGTGACCTTTCTGTCAGTAGTCATGGCCTTTAATTGAAACTCCATCAGTTAGGGTTAGGTTTGTATTGTGTTACTGTTAGGTTTGGTGTTACACTTGACATTAGAGTTAGAGAGCGTAATAAGGTTAGGTTTAGAGTTTGGTTTAAGGTTTAAGTTATGGGTCAGGTTAGTTATTAGCATTAGGTTTTATGTTATGCTTAGACTTAAGGTAATGGGTAGAGTTAAGATCATGTTTACAATTAGGGTAAGAATTATACTTTAGTTTAGGATATAGTTTAGGAGTAAATTTATGATTAGAATTAGGCTCAGCATTAGTTTAGTGCTTATTTTAGAATTAAGTTTATGTATATGGATGGAGTTAGGAATATGGTTGGGTAAGGGTTAGTATTAGGACAATATTAGTGTTTGTTGTTTGGGGTTATGATTAGTTTCATGTTATGGCTATGGTTATGGTTATGGTTGGGTTAGGTTTAGGGTTTAAATTGGGTTTAGGTATGGGTTAGGGTTAGTGTTAAGGTTTGAATTAAGCTACGGTTATGGTTGGGATATATTATGGTTAGGGTTAGGAGTTAATGTCAGGGTAGTGTTAGGGTTTGTGTTAAGGTTAGGAATAGTGTATATTTTATAGGAATGATTAGTATAGGGCTAGGTTTGGAGTAAAAAATATGTTTAGAGTTAGGGTTAAAGTTAGAATTAGTCTTGGAGTTGGGGTTAGAGTTAAGTTTAGATTACATTTCGGGTTAATGTTAGGGATAGGATGAGTTACAAAGTCAGGGATGGTTTAGGATAAGGGAGAGCTTATGTGTCAGAGTGGGATTTTGGTAAGGGCTATAGTTAGGTTTAGGATTGAGATAAGGTGAGAATTACAATTAGTATTAAGGTGTGAGTTCATCTTAGGATCAGGTTGATGATTAGAGATAGGGTTAAGGTTAGGAAGAGGATTGAGTTTGGTTTTAGGTTTATAGTTAGGGTAAGGTTTTGGTTAGGGTTAAGATGAAGTTTAATATTATGTTTAAGGTTTATATTAAATTTTGGGTTAAATTAGGGTTAAGTTTAAGATTATGGGTAGTGTTAGTTTATGCTGTGGATTAGGTTTGGGGTTAGGTTTAAGTTTAGGGTTAGGTTTATAATGAGGGTTTGTGTTAAGATGAGAGTTAGGATTAATGTTTGAATTAGCATAAGGGTTACATTCCAGATTAATATTAGAGATAGAGATAGGATTAGGGTTTAGATTATGGTTATGGTTAACATAAAATGGGGTAAGTGTTATGGAGAGGTTACATTGAAGATAAAGCTTAAAGTTAGGGTTAGGTTTAGGGTTTAGCTTATGGTAAGGTAGGTTTGGATTAGGTTTATGGTTGGGTTAAGGTTAGTGTTATGGTTAGGGTTTGGTTTAGCTTAGGTTCTGGTTAGGATTAGGTTAAATTTTAGAATTAGAGTTAGGGTTATGGATTAATAACTTCAGGGTTTGATTTAGAGTTAGTGTTAAGGTTCATGGATAAGGTTGGTCTAGTATTAGGGTTCAGGCTTTGACATAGTTTTAGTGTTAGGTTTAGTTTTTGGGTCATGATAGCACTATGGGTAAGGTTTAGTGTTAATTTAAGGGTTACGGTAAGTTTAGGACCTAGTTATGATTGGAATTAGGGTTAGGGTTATGGTTCAATTTCAATTATGATTATGTTTAGAGTTAAGGTAAGGGTTATGATAGGTATATGGGTAGCATTATGATTAATGTTATGGTTATGGTTAGCTATAGGGTTTTGATAGGCTTTGAGTTAAGATTAGCATTAAAGGTAATGTTAAGATTAAGATTATGACTAGGCTTAGAGAAACGTTTAGGATTTTGGAAGGGTTTGAGTTAGGAATTGTGTTAGAGTTACAGTTGTGGTTATGATTAGGGTTAGCAATGGGGTCAAGGTAAGGTTAAGGATATAGTTACTCTTACAGTTACGGTTATGGTTAGGCTTAGAGTTAGGGTTAGTGTTAGGATTAGAGTTATATTTATGGTCATGATTATAGGTAGATTTAGGGTCAAGTTAGATTAGGGTTAGAGTTTTTAGTTTGCTAAAAGCTGTCAGAATGCAATATACCAGAAATGGATTGGCTTTTACAATGGAGATTTACTAATTTATAAGCTTACAGTTTCGAGGCTGAGAAAAATGTCCAAATCAAGGCATCAGGTGAAGCTCTCTTTCCCTGAATACATGGCTGCAGGAGTTCCTGGACTTCTCTGTCACATGGCAGGGCACAATGGCAGCATCTGCCGGTCTCTGCCTTCTCCTCTAGGCTCCCTTGTTTTCAGCTTCTGGCTTTTGGGACCCTTTCTCTCCTCCTTTTGGGGGTTTCTCTCTGTGACTTTTTCATCTCGTTTATAAAAGACTCCAGTAAGAAGACTAAGGCTCACCCTGGGACATGCCTTACTGAAGTAATCTAATCAAACACACCCACAGGAATGGACCAATTTCAAGAACTGTACTTTCTGGAGTACATACTGTCTCAAACTATTACATTTTGGGTTAGAGTAAGGTGTAAGTTTAGTGTTAGGGTAAGGTTTATGGTTACAGATCAGTTTAAAGTTAGGGTTAGAATAAGGGTTATGGTTAGGTTAAGGGTTAAGGCTAGTGTTACAATTAGGGTTAGAGTTACAGTTGTGCTTACATTTAGGTGTAGATTTGATTAGAGGTAGGGTTAAGATTAGGTTTTATGTTTAGCATTAAGATTAGGGTTAGAGTTACACTTGCAGTTATGAGTAGGGTTAGTTTTCAGGGTAAGTATGGGTTATTATTACAGTTTATTTAGCAAGATGTGACTGAAACAATAATCCAGTCATATATTCAAAATCTTTAAAATTATTTTTCCAGCATGCACTATGTTACTTTTCCAATTTTTCAAAAAAAAAATTAATGTACATGACTCAAACATTGATGTGCACATTTTCTTACAAGAACACTGTGTTCTGTAAAAGGAACAAACTTCAAGTGTGTTTGTTTCCAAGATTTTCTATGT
>JAQZBX010071956.1:0-15151 GCA_029593785.1 Cabassous unicinctus | reverse complement strand
ACCTTGAGATGGAGAGATGAGCATGGGTTATCCGAATGGACCCAATATAATCTTAAGGGTCCTTAAAAGTGAAAGATTGTGGCAAGAGAGTCTGTTAAAACTAGAGAGATGTAACTGTCCATTGCTGGCTCTGAAGATGAAAAGGGGCCATGAGCCAAAGAATATAGACAGCCTCTAGAAGCAAGGACACAGATTCTCCCCCTAGAACCTCCAGAAAGGACCACAACCCTGCCAACACCTTGATTTTAGACCAGTGAGACCTATGTAGGACTTATGACCTACGGTACTGGAAGACAATAAATTTGCGTTGTTTTAAGCTGCTAAGTTCGTGATAATTTTTTTATGGCAGTGACAGAAAACTAATATATCAGTCAATAACCCCAGCTCAGTGCCCAGTTGAATGCAGTTGACATCGCATAAAACAGAAAAACCATCCAGTCAATGCACATAATTCTGAGAACTGATAAATTGTTGTTGTTTAAAGCCACTAAGTTTTGGGGTGATTTGATAGCCAGCAATAGATAATTGAAACTGTCATCATCTGAGGCTGCTTTGGAAATACACTGTGCAGATCTTCTCCCAGGGAACCTGCTGCAGGGAGCATCATTGACTGACTGCCTCCAGTTGCCACTCCTTTGGATCCATGACAGTGGTCACACCAAGGTCATGTTTCTCCCAGACTGAGCATGGCAGGGGATATTAGAACCTGCCCATTGCATCGTGATACAGGACTACTCCAACAGGCAACATTTGCTTGGGGACGCCTCATTAGCCTGGTCATGATGTTCTCAGAACTCTGTTGCAGTCTGGAGCTCTTCCTAACCAAGCTTTCCTTCCCTCTTTCTTTTCACAAGTGTTAGTCCTGCACTATGGCCTGAAGCCTCTGTCCACCTACTTCTTCCCTGTCCCCTTTAACTTTTACAGATGGTCCTTCCAATACATCCCTTGCATGTCTAATACCATCTTGGTGTCTGCTTCTTGCAGAACTTGAACTGTGACATCAGCGCCTGCTATGCAATGTTTGGGTCCCAGTGCAAAATGAAAATACAAGGCCCTTTGGTCACAAAGCAGGAAAAATGCCATTCAAAGTGCTGAAATAGAAAACTTTTTCCTTTCTTCCACAGTCTCTCTCTTGATTTGTCATAGTCCTTTTTCATTTGTTATTTAGTGTTATTCTAAGTTAAAAAAATTAAAATTTTAAATTATTAGTTTTTAACTGTTTATCTTTATATTGTGCAATGCCAATTTTAAATTCACATATGAGTATTTAACTTGTACATGAAATCACCAAAATTACACAGTTCATATTTACAGCTTGCACATGTATATGCATCTTCTTCTTACCAGAAGGTGGAAATGCTGCACAAAATTAACTTCGCTTTTATTTCACCTCTTGATATGTGCACATTCTACCAACATTCCATGGAAGCTGGCAGTTTCCATAGCATGTTAGTCTTGTACTCATTTTGAGCCTTGCTGAACTCCCACACATTGTGCATTCACTGAAATTCTGTGTTCATGGGACATCATGGATGTATATGTGAATGAGGCAGCAAAAAATGGCAGTGGACATTTATACTGTGTGTATCTCCTTTGTCCACACACATGCCCCAATGTCCCATCAAACTTCACTTACAAAACACAAATTTAAAGATAAAATGATTAAGAATTTCAAGACAGCAATAGCAGAGCATTAAACCCCAAAAATGGTGTTCTTTGAAATATGGGGCCCTTTGAGACTGTACAGGTAGTACACCCATGAAGCCAGCCCTGTAATACATCATCAAACTCATTGAATATGTCATGATTTCCCAGGAGTCCATGAGGAAATTTTCTGATGAAAAATAAATGTATGTATATCTTAGTGACAGATCTTTTGATAGCAAGTAACTGAAAATTACATGAGCTATCTTAAGTTAAAAACAAAATATTTGGGAAGCAAATGTGGCTCAAGTGGTTGGGCTCTCATCTACCATATGGGAGGCCCTGGGTTAGGTTCCCGGGGCCTCCTGGTGAGGGCAAGCTGGCCCATGCTCACAGGGAACTGATGGCCTGCACCTGTGGAGAGCTGGCTCAGCAAGATGACTCAACAAAGTGAGACAAGCAGACACAGAGGAAACGCGCAGCGAATGGACACAGAAAGCAGACAGCGAGCACAAGCAGCAAGGGAAGGGGGAATAAATAATAAATAAATAAAATAAATCTTTAAAAAATATATTTGAAGAGAATTTATTATAACCATACAGAAGTGTCTCAGAAACCAGGAAATGAAGGAAATGGAAATGGAATCCAGGAAGGCATTGAACTAGGACCTGAAAAGCCATCTAAAAGACATGGCATGGCTTCTCTGCCCTTCTAGGACCACGTACTTTATTCTGTATATCTGCTCTATTCTTCTCTATTTGTAGAATGAATGTGGTAGACTGAGTTATGTATTTGAATTTAGCTATGTTTTTAATCTTAATCTGCATCCCTGTGTGTATGTGAAACCATTGTAAATAGAATCTTTTGAAGATGTTATTGTTGGGTAACTTGTGGCCAACTGTAGCAGCGTAGGTCTTAATCCAGATTACTGGAGACCTTATAAGAGAGAGCCTTATTCAGGAGCTGCAAGCTAAGAGTTAACAGGAACCCAGAAGAAAATGGAGGGGACATAGGCATGTGACAGGAAAGCCAAAATAGCCAAGGATTGCCTGCCAGCCAGAACACTACTGACCATGGGAAGACGCAAGCCTTCTAATCAAAGTCTTGATTTGGACTTCTGGCCTCTGAAACCACAAGCCAATAAATTCCTGTTGCTTAAGCCAACTCTTTGTGTGGTATTTGTTATAGCAGTCTGGCATACTGAGACATTGACTTTCTTTGCTTCTTCAGGCCCTCGTGGTCAAACAGGATATTCCCAGCCCAACCTTTTCTTGGTTCACAAGCTAAGCTCCCAGTAGACTGGCCAGTACCTCTGAACTTCAATTCTAAATTCCTTGGAGAAAGAAACTGTCTGGTCCAGGTGGGTCAATTATGCAGCCCTGGCCCAATCAAGAGTGGCCAGGAAGGAAGAGTCAGCTAATACAAATATGACCAGCAGAGCCTGTGTGTGTGTGTGTGTGTGTATGTGTGCATGTGATAGGCTCTTAGAACACACCTCTTGTAGGCAATAATAATTTATTTGCTCCTGGTGCTATAAGTTTAAGGAAAGTCAGAAGAGCAGGACAAGTGGTCCTAGATGCCAAAACCAGGAGTTCTGGGACTAGAGAGTCATTTGATCCTCCAGGGAAAACCTGAATCAGAGCAGGGGCTCCTGGAATCCTGCTACCTAGAACTCTCACACCCCACCCACTCACATTGTGATTGAAAAAGTCCATACTGATGGGACATTTGAGGCATGGGCATTCAGGAAACTGAATGTGTGGTGTGGGTGGTGAGGAAATAGATAGCCTGTCTGTGCTTAATCTGTCTCTAGATAACATACTCCCGTATGCTTCTCCACCTTTCCTAAATCATGTCGCCATTTGAGGAACTAAAATCCCACGCTCTCTTAATTGTGATTTACATCTTCAAAGTGAATTAATTATTGTCACTAAAATCAAATCTGTAATTATAATATTGAGTATTCATTTTTCAAATAAGCATTCCTCTAAGGAATTCAGATATATCTTTCTGGGAGAAGGGAGTGCTCCTTCCTCTGCTCCACACCCATTTTATCCTATTCCTGGTTAAAAAAACAGTCAATTCCATCACCCAGAAATTCTTATGGGTGTTAATTATTGTTAAATCAACACTTTAGAATCTAAGAAACAGCCTTACAGTGAAGATTAATGAGGATGCATTTCCTTGCAATGATGAAATAGACTTGAGTAATTTTGTTTTATTAAATTGCCATTGTATTGAACATTTTTATATCTGCTATTAAAATGTCAGCTATTTTATATGTGCTCACATACTGTGTCATACTTTCTGAAGTATATATAAAATGTAATTTGTGCAAATGGACAAAATCTCAAACTCTGTGGCTAACTGATCCATACATGGCTGGGAAAATAAGTTTTCCTCTTGTAGAATGCACTCCTATCTACAAACCAAGTGGTATTCAAGAGAATAGTATTTCTTTCTGATTCTAACATCTCATCATTCATTTAGAATTGAGTTTATTAAGGCCACCTTTGGTTCTTGAACATTATCAAAAGACCTCATTGGAAATCATCTTATTCTGCTTGAAGGAAAAATTTTTTCAACCAATATGGAAACAAGTTTGCTGGGTAAAAACCTGCATTCTGGAAGAGTTAAAATAAGAATGGATTGGGGCTGTCTTTTCTTGGAAAGGTCTAGGGTAGCATTTCTCAAATGTGTTCTGTCTGATGTTATCAGGTATGATTGCACACATAAAGTTCTTTACTGCAGTACCACTCAGAGACTTTAATATACTAATGCAGAGTAGGCATATTCCAAGAAGAGGATACATGTGCACTGCTTCAAAGCAAATTTGATTGCAGAAGCCATTTTTTGAGTACTATGTTGTGAAAGGATAATTCTGTGAAATATATTTTTGAAGAAGCTCACCTATTGTGTGATGGCTTTTTATAATTCAGATAAAATTCACATAACATAAAATTAACCATTTTGAAGTGAAAAATTCAGTGTCATCTAGTACATTCATAATGTTGAGCAACTTCGATCTAGTTCTAAAATATTTCCATCACCCCTAAATAAAATCCTATACTAGGACATCCCCTGAAGAAACCTCCCCAGAGAATCAGCAAATAAAATGATAAATCCCACTTGCTTAGACCTCTGGCAGGTGGTAGAGACTGGAGAAGGACTCCACGAATGCTGAATTGAAGAAAAAGAAAAATATCAGGTAGGAAATTTCTATCCCAGACTCACTGTTCCATTCCTTTCCCCCTCACTCATTCCTGTGCAGCTTAAGAGTCATGCAGAGAAAATAATAAACAAAAAACAACCAAAGGAAAAAAAAAATCATGCAGAGGCAGCGGCTCAAGTCCCTCCCATTGTAGACACAGACTATAGAGCCACTCACAGCAGCCAGTTAGAACCCCATGCAAATCCAAGCACAGGTACCCAAGTCCACAGAGACCCAGAGAGGAACACAAGCCTCTAAGTCATGCTGCATATAAAAGGGCCCCCCGGGGTGGGGGGAGACCATGGCAGAACTGTTGGCAAGAGACGCGCTCACTCAGTTTCTGTTGGCTGGATCACCTAAATACAAAATGGACTTTTCTGGAGGAACTCACCTTTCTGGATTAGCCCCATCTGGCTCCCCAGGGCGGGATACCATAACGGGGAACAAATTGGAGTCAGAAAAGCCTCACAGAAAAAAAAAGAGGGAGTTAAACTGAACTGTTGTAAGACAAGACAGCTCCCAGAACTGAAAAGTATAAGGAAAAGGGGACTTTGAGTGAGGGAAAGAATTTAAACAAGTCTTAGGATCTGGGGAGAAAAATCTACAAAAAAAGAGACAAAACAGATCAAGAGTCCTGGAGAAGGAATAGAAGAAAGGACGCTTTCTCCTGGAGGTGAAACAATTGCACATAATGTGCAATCTTAAAAATTGTATCACCTATCCAGGGAATGAATCTAATGAAAAAGAGCTGAGAAAATCTGAACAGTTAAACATGGGCTATTCCAAAGGTTGCCCAAGTGTCAAAGAAAAGCCTTAACACAAAGACAATCAATAATAAAACCCTAGACAAGAGGGAAAATCCGACCTTCAGAGTGAACTCATCAAGATAATCAGATGCCCAGACATCAGTAGAAAATTACAAGCCATATTAAGTAACAGCAAGATATGGCTCAGTCAAGGGAACAAATTAAAACTTCAGAGGACACACAGAAGTTGGAACAACTACTTAAAGAAGTTCAAACAGATTTTCTAAATCAAATCAAGTTGATGAAGGAAAATATGGATAAAGAGCTAAAGGATATTAAGAAGAAAAATGTGTGAGTATAAAGAAAAATTCAAAAGTATAAAAAGAAGCATAACAAATTATGGGGATGAAAAGCACAATAGCATACAACAGCAGATTTGAACAGGCAGCATAAAGAATCAGTGAATTAGAAGACAGCAAAATTGAAATACAATCTGAAGAACAGGTAGATGAAAGAATAGAAAAAATTGAGCAGTGTCTCAGGGATTTGAGTGACTTAACATGAAACACTCGAACATACATACCATGGGTGTCCCAGAAGGAGAAGAGAAGAGAAAAGGGGCAGAAGGAATATTTGAGGAAATAATGGCCCCAAATTTCCCAATTCCTATGAAAGAACATAAACATATATGTCCAAGAAGCACAACGTACTCCAAACAGAATAAATTCTAATAGACCTACTACTAGACACGTGCTAATCAGAATGTTAAATGTCAAAGATAGAGAAAGAATTCTGAAAACAGCAAGAGAAAAGAGATTTGTCACATACAAGGGATCCTCAATAAGACTAAGTGTCTATTTCTCATCAGAAACCATGGAGGCAAGAAGGCAGTGGTATGATATATTTCAGGTACTGAAAGAGAAAAACTGCCAGCCAAAAATTCTTTATCTGGCAAAACCATCCTTCAAAAATGAGGGAGAGTTAAAAATATTCACAGGTAAACAGAAACAGAGATTTCATAAACAAAAGGCCTGCCCTACAAGAATTACTAAAGGGAGTTCTGCAGGTTAAAAGGAAAAGACAGGAAAAAAATGGCTTGGAATAGTGTGAAGAAATGAAGATCATCAGTAAGGGTAATAAAAAGAGTAAATGCAAAACCCAATAGTATTGTATCCTCAATATGCAACTCTACTCTTTAATTCTTATAAGAGTCAGAATACATTCAAATAAGAAAAAAAGCATATTTCTTGATAATGGACATGGAAAATATAAAGTGGTGAAATGGGACAAAAACAACATAAAGAGAGGACACAGGGATATGGGAGCTAGTGAAGCTAAGTTGGTATATTTTCAAATTAGTAGGTTATAGATATATATTGTGAAATATAAACCCCAGGGTAACCACAAAAAAAGTATTAAAAATATACAGAAACAGAAATGACAAAGGGATCAGTCAGATGCATCACAGAAGATCAAACATACAGAAAAGGAGGTTGCAGTAAAAGAAAAGAGAGACAGAAAAAGATATGACATATAAAAACCAAAGGACAAAATGGCTGAAGTAAGAACTGCCTTTACAGTAATAACACTGAATGTTCATGGATTAAACATGCCAATGAAAAGACATAGACTGGCAGAATTGTTAAAAAGTATGATCTAACTATATGTTGCTTACAAGAGACTCACCTTAGATCCAAAGACACAAATAGGTTGAAAGTGAAAGGACAAAAAAAGATTTTCCATGCAAATAGCAACCACAAAAGAGCAGGGGTAGCTATACTAATACCAGATAAAATAGACTTTAAGTCAACAGCTCTTATAAAAGACAAAGAAGGACCCTATATATTAATAAAAGGGACAATCCACCAAGAAGAAATAGCAATCATAAATATTTGTGCACCTAACCATGGTGCCCCAAAATACATGAAGCAAACACTGGAAAAACTGAAGGGAGAAATAGACATTTCTACAATAATGGTTGGAGACTTCAATACACCACTGTCATCAATAAATAGAACATATAGACAGAATATCAATAAGGAAACAGAGAACTTGAGTAATATGATAAGTGAACTAGACCTAACAGACATATACAGAACATTACTCCCCAAAACAGCAGGATATACATTCTTCTCAAGTGCACATGGATTATTCTCCAAGATAGACCACATGGTGGGTCAGAAAACAAGTCTTAAAATTTTTAAATGACTGAAATTATACAAAGTGTCTTCTCTGACCACAATAGAATGAAGCTGAAAATCAATAACAGGCAGAGAACTGGAAAATCTACGAATATATGGAAGATAAATAACACACTCTTAAACAATCAGTGGGCCAAAGAAGTTGCAAGTGAAATTCATATCGTGAGATGAATGAAAATGAGAACTTAACATATCAAAATTTATGGGATGCAATGAAGGCAGTGCTGAGAGGGAAATTTATAGCTCTAAATGCCTACATTAAAAAGGAAGAAAGACCTAAAATAAAAGATCTAACTGCACACATGGAGGAACTAGAAAAAGAACAGTAAACTCATCCCAAAGTAAGTAGAAAGAATGAACTAGCAAATATTAGCACAGAAATAAATGAAATTGAGAATTTAAAAAGAGAGATAATTAACAAAACCAAAAGTTAGTTCTTTGAAAAGATTAATAAAATTTACAAATCCTTAGCTAGAGTGACAAAGAAAAAGACAGAGAAAATGTAAATAAATAAAATCAGAAATGAAAGGGAAAACATTACTACTGACCCCACAGAAATAAAAAGTTTCATGAGGATACTATAAACAACTGTATGCTAAAAAATTAGACAACCTAGATAAACTGGACAAATTCCTAAAAATATATGAACAACCCACACTGAATCTAAAAGAAATAAAATACTTCAACAGACCAATTTACAAGTAAAGAGATTGAATTAGTTATCAAAAACCTCCCAAAAAGGAAAAGCCCAGGACCAGATGTCTTCACAGGAATTCTATCAATCATTCCAAGAAGAATTAATACCAATCCTGGTCAAACTTTTCCATAAAATTGATCTTCCTATGATGCCAACATCACCCTAAACACAAAAGCCAGATAAAGATACCACGAGAAAAAATTACAGACCAAATGAATTTAGATGAAAAAATCCTCAATAAAATATTTGCAAATTGAATCCAAGAGTGCATTAAAAGAATAATGCACCCTGATCAAGTCGGTTCTATCCCAGGTATGCATGGATGATTCAACATAAGAAAATCAATTCATGTAATTCACCACATTAACAAAAGGAAGGGGAAAATCCACATGATCATCTCTATTGACGCAGAAAAGGCATTTGACAAAATCCAGCATCCTTTCTTGATAAAAAAAACACTTGGAAACATAAAAATAAAAGGAAACTTCCTAAACATGATAAGAGGCATATACAAAAAACTCACGGCTAATATCATACTCAAGGGTGAAAGACTGGAAGCTTTCCCTCTAATATCTGGAACATACAAGGATGTCACCACTGTTATTGAACATTGTGATAGAAGTTCTAGCCAGAGCAGTTAGGCAAGAAAAAGAAATAAAAGTCATATCTGCTTTATAGCATTCTGTTCCATGACTATGATGGTGAGCTTTACAGGTGTTCAGATAACAATTTGGAGTTGGTTCCTCTCATCTCTCCAAGTTTGACATTATGACTTACATGAAAGTAGAAGGTATTATTAAGCATAAGTTATAGATCCTCACCTCCCTGAAACAAGAAGTCTTTTTCTTGGGCAGAGTAATGAGTATGTTGTAGGAAAAGGAGAGAGCATCTAAGTTCTAAATGTAGTACTCTCAATGTTTGGGTGAAA
Source organism: Cabassous unicinctus (assembly GCA_029593785.1). Taxonomy (NCBI): domain Eukaryota; kingdom Metazoa; phylum Chordata; class Mammalia; order Cingulata; family Chlamyphoridae; genus Cabassous; species Cabassous unicinctus. The sequence continues at coordinate 5,724 of JAQZBX010071956.1, read as the reverse complement.
TGCAAAAATTCAGCCTATTATTGTTTTAATCTTAAGATAGCCACTCATTTCAAATTTTGAATTAATTAGTTGATTAATCATTCTGTCATTACAATTATTTATCAGGAATCTCCAGAACTTCTAGATGCTTTGGAGGAAAGACAAAAATGTAAAAATCAAACAAGAAAAAAGCCTGTCTTAGTGGGAAAGATGATACATAGTAGTGGGTAATGTTCCTTAGGCTTCATCTCAAATACTCGAAACATGCATGAATTTTTGCTGATTTGCTACTACAGTTTTCCAAAACTGGTAAGGACTGTCAGATCATATCGTAAATTGTTAGCTCTCTTTCTTCAGAAGAGTGTAAGAATAAACGAAAATATAAAGCAACATTACAAGAGATGTCACAGAGCAATATTGACCAAAATTGCTATAAATACAGGGCAGTCAGTGTAAAGTCAGATCAATATGGAAAGGTCTTGGGAGTTTTCAGAGAGGAGGGGACATTGATTTGTAATATGTAAATCACTGGAAAGAAACATACAATGGATTCCAAGTTGAACCACAGAGATGGAAACATACAAGGGATGGACATGAAAGAATGTTCATAGGCATAGGAGAACTGCAGTAAGGTGGTATTATAGAAGCTAGGGGAGGAGAAGGTTTCATGGAGGAAATGGTTAGCTATATTAAAAGCTATAAGGAAGTAAAATAAAATACAAATTGACAAAAGGCTATTGTGTTAGATGGAAAATTCCCATCTGCTAGTAACTGATTGCCTATTCAAATCTTTCTTAAAAACACAAAAAAGTAAGCAGTGCAGCTATGGTGTGTGTGTGTGTGTGTGTGTGTGTGTGTGTGTGTGTGTTTTGCTGTTGGGAGGGCATCCACCAACAATCCTGCATACTACAGTTTATTGGCTTCTCAGCAGATCCTGGCATGTAGTACAATGGAGATTGTCGGAGTGGACAGAGAAAGCTAAAACAAGTTAGAATCATGTTGGAAAATAGTCACTGATTGAGAAAACTGCCAGAAAACACTTCCACCTCTCATGGGTACTGATCCCTGGAGGTTTGTAGCCATAACCACATACCTGGGGATGAGGTTATTTGACTCTTACTAAGCATACAATTGCAAAATAAGTAGTAATAATATTAGCATTCTGCTACAAACAGGCAAGGTAGTATATTAAAATCAACCTTACTTATATCTATGCTTATATCTGGGAATTCTATCAGCTGTGCTCAACAATTACTTATTTATTAGGATTCTGGATGGGCTTTCCAAGCCATATAGCCATAGTAAAAATGCACAAAAGGATTAGCAGAGATTCAAGTTGCAGTTTTTAATTTTAAATTGTGTAGCATATTCACAATATTCTTGGATCAGGATTTTTTCTTCTTAAAGAATACCTTTCTCTTCAACTTATTTGATAAGAAAAAAAAGGCTGTCACTTGCTTATAAAGAATGAGCTTTGGTTTGTCGAGAGTAATGTCTTGAAGCCATTTTAGTTCTGTATATAAACACAGAAATCTCAAAAATCACAAGTTAAAAAAGTCTATAGATTTGAAGAGCCCAATCTATTTTAATTTACAAATTGGACCATCAGTTTAATATGTGATGAAATCATAAATAACATTGATTTTGACATAACTACAGGGTAGATCTTTGCTGCTAACTAAATAAGCATTTTTTGGAACTTGGAAGTAAGGTTAAAACCTTACTCCAAGTCAGTGAGAATATTGGAGCTGGGTTAAGTGTCTGCCTGCTGAAGAGCTGGATAACATGGGGTGATTGGGAGCTAGACCTCGTATCAAAAAGAGATGGCAAGTCCTCAGTGACAGAAAGAGGGAGTGTGTGTAATTGAAAAAGTGAAACTCAATTGATTGGTGGATGACTGTGGGGGCATGAAGAGAAAGAAATTTATTCAGAAAAGCTCCCAGGGGCAAACCTCCATCCACATATGACCAGGGGCTTTCAGTCTTTCCACCAGCGTTCCTTATCCTAAGTGCTAAGTTGGTGCCACCACACCTTCGCACATTTCATGGGCATCAGGCCATGACCTAGAAGTTTTAGAGGCTCAAAGAAATAGCAAAAACTTTTAGGAAGGGGAAAGAGTTTGAAAAGTTGTACAGAGAATGAGTGTCATGAAGCACACTCTTACCAGAAGTAAGAATGCATTCTGAAAGAAGGGTTTTCTATTCTCAGCACCATACTTTATGGATGCATGTTATCAGTCTTTCAAGAGATTTTTTCATAATGGAGGCCTCAAAAGCCCACACATGGTACTGAGGATTCATTACACTTTATGATACCTGCTCAAGCACAATTGACAGAAGAATCAGAGTGGTTCTGATGTCTGTCGCCAGAGCCTCCTCATAGGACCTGTCTCTTGACTCTTGATTTCTGGAACTAGCTTAATTCTTCTCTGACCTGGGCCTGCATGCATGCTGACTCTTTACTTGGGATACTCTTCCTTTTCTTTTCCTTCTCATCCTTCAGGTTATAGGTTAAATAGCGCTTCCCCAGGGCATCCTCTCCTGAGCACTGATCTGGACAGTTCACACTTTGTAATTATGTTTGTTTGCTTATTGTTATTTCTCCCCTTGATGGAAGGAATTGTGCAATTCTCTTATTATCCATTGTATGTCTGCTCAGTACCTAGAACAGTGAGTGGCACAATAACAGACCTTCAACAAATGTTAGTTGAGTGAATGAATGCTCGACTCTTCCCATTTGCTTAAGGGGTGAGTGCTCCTGCAGGTCTAGCGTGGACCCCCTTCTGCTGAGCTCTGTGGCTCTTACATGCTGGGAAATTCTCTTATTGCTTCAGGGCCCTTACTGGGTATATTTATTGCTTTGCACAGATCCTGCATCTTTCTTGAAAAAACTTACGTTGACTTAGAATACACAAAATACAAGATGGAAAGGTTCTAAAATGGAACAATGCCATGTCACATAGATTCATAGCCTTGTTTACAGAGGTGGACATAGATTTCTCCAAATTTTCTAGTTTACATGGTTCCCAGGATCCAGCAAATAAAAGCAGGTCAACTGCTAAGAACAAGAGCAACTATCATTGGTTGTTGGTGTCAGGAACAGACAAGAATTTTTCCTGGGGTCCTCATGAAAGAAGCACTGTCTATCATGACAAACAACATGCTTTTCTTAGTTTATTGGGGCTGCTGTAACAAATACCATGCACTGGTTGTCTTAAGCAACAGAACTCTATTGTCTCATGGTTTTGGATGGTAGGAGTCAAAAATTAAAGTCTCAACAGAGTCTGTAGCATTCTGGTGCTGGCATGCTGTCAATCTTGGGGCTCCTTGGCTTGTATCTCTGGCTCCATCACATAGTGATCTCTCTCTCTTTGGCTTCTACTGATTGTGTCCAAATTTCTTCTGCTTATAAAGACTCCACTCATGTGGATTAAGAACCACCCTGATTCAATTTGGCCTCATCTAAGTAGGATCTTTGAAGGTCCTATTCACAAATGAGTGCACACCTTAACTAATGATATCTTCAAACATATTTGATCAAATTACATAATAAATATGATTTTAAATGCCACAGCTTTCAAACGCTAAATTCTAAAACATTCCTGTGTGTTTGTTTTGGACTTTCTATTTTTGTTGCATTTTGTTTGTCTATTCCTGCACCAGTACCATATTGTTCAAATTATTGTGACTTTATAATATATTTCAGCATTTGGTTTCAAGTCTCTTCTCATTTTTATTTTTAAAATTTTCTTGAATGTTTATTCCTCTTGATAAACCTTAGAAGCATTTTGTCAAGTTGCAAAAATGTTCACTTGGTATTGGATTAGATTAGAAATGCATTAAATTTATAATGCAAACTGGGAATAATTAATACTTTAACAATTATGGGTTTTTCTGTCTAGAAATATGATGTCTTTATTTTAAACTTTTTAAAATATTTCTTAGTTTTCTTTATACAGTATTGCACTTTGCTTGTTATGTTTTTTAAGTATTTTATTGTTTGATGATTTTGTAAATGAAATAGTGTTTATTATTTAACATATGAAAGTTATTGATAATTGTATATTTGTATTGTAATCAGACTGTTGCTAGTAGCTCTAATATTTTCTTAAATGCTTTTCTTGAGATTTCAAGGTAGGTTAAATGAAATCACTTGAAAATGGCTTTAATTTTGTCCCCTTTACAATATTTATACCTCTTATTTCTTTTCTTGTTTTATTGTATTGTCTAGAACTTACAAAAAATGAAATAAGAATAGTGGTGATTTTAAGCATCTTTATTTTACTCCTGTCTTCAGCTGAAAAGTTCATCAGAATAATATAAATAGTTTGCAATATATATAGTTTATCATGTTCAGAAAGTTTTCTTTCAGTTCCAGTTTACCTTATTGCTATATATTTATAATTAAAGGATATTTAACTTTATCATCCATTTAATTAATTTGGAACATCTATTGAAATTCTGGCTTTTCTCCCTTAATGTGATAAATTATCTTAGTAGATTGTAAGAATAATAAATAACCCTTGCATTCCTGGTAGAAACTCTTTTTCATTGTGCTGTATTATTTTTTTTGTTTCTGTGCTGGATCCAGTTTGCCAATACTATATTTAGGATTTTTGTTTCTGTATTCACTAGCCTATTTAATAAGTTTGTTTTCTAATGGTCTACCATAATTCAGAGAAAGATATTAGAATATCTAAAGAAATGGCTGTGTCTCAGCTCATGTTCTCCAGAACCAGACCCTAAGCTGAGGATTCATGTACATGTGATTTATTTTAAAAGTGCTCCCAAAAGAAACTCCTAAGACAGTGGGGGAAGCAGGATAGAGGAAGAGGAGAAGCCAAGCAAGGGGGTGATTTCAGGTGATGTCCCAGTCTCAGCCTGATCCTGTGTAGGAAACTCTGGAGGATAAATTACAACTCAGATTTTGTCCTAACTTGGGGCAAAAGAACTGGACTTTGTACTCCTGCACCATCTGCTAATGGCTGAGGGCTATGGTGTCCAGGGATAGGGTGTGGGTGATGCTCTCAGAGCTGTGGGGAAAGTGGCTCTTGGAAGTCAGTCTTCCAAGAAAGAGTTGCAGAAGTTAGAGGAGGGGTACTCAGTGATAAAAGGGACCCAAGGGAATCTGGGCAGAGCAATGACAGTGTGTGCTTCAGGGCAGATTCTATATCCATCAAGTAATCTTCCCTATACATTATTCATTTCAGGTAAACATTAAATTAAAAATAGTGCAATGGAAAATTCAAGATTGCACTCTGATGAGTTCTGGCAGTCAGCCCTTCTATGCTGACAGGAATACTTTTGCAGACCATCACCTGGGCATAGGGATGGCATGCTTTTGTGAAAAGTGAGGAGCCACCTAAAAATGGTACATGCCTGAAAAGAAAGCCCTATCACCTTTGTTTCAAGGTGAGTATTTTAGTTTGCTAAAGGCTGCTGGGAACAATGTACCAGAAATGTATTGGCTTTTGTAATGGGAATTTATTAGATTAAAAGCTTACAGGGGAAGCGGGTGTGGCTCAGTGGATAGAGCCCCCATTTACCATATGGGAGGCCCGGGTTCGCGTCCTGAGGCCTCCTTGTGAGGGCACGCTGGCCTGAGCGGTGCGGTGGGCTGATGCAGCAACCTCACGGCAGGAAGCGGATGTGGCGCAATGGATAGAGCACCCATTTACCATATGAGAGGCCCCGGGTTCGCTTCCCGGCGCCTCCTTGTGAGGGCAGGCCGGCTCGCCCGGTGCCG
>JAQZBX010071955.1:0-15120 GCA_029593785.1 Cabassous unicinctus | reverse complement strand
TTAAAAAAAGAAAAAAAATGACAGATCAACTCAACGAATTGGTGAGTAGGTGGATAAATGAATGAATAAAAATAGAGATATCTTTGGTAGGAATAAAGATACTCTTTCCGTTTGACTTTAGCTACCTTATGCAGTCTGGGGTCCTGCCTTCTCTCCTCTCTATTCTGTGTTCATCCCTTGCCAGCCCAGTCCATATCTCCGAGGCCCTGGTCTAATGCCAGCTGGTCCATCCTATTGAGGGACTAAACTTGAGCTTAGTCATTCTGCTTCTCTCTGTTAAAAGAGTCATCATAGGGAAAAATAAGATCAGTAATAGGATGAATGGGGTAAGGAGGAGGGTAACATGGGAAAACTGGAGGTGGGAGACATCTTGAATTTTGTTAGCTTTTTCAATGGATTAGGTGGCTGTTTCCCAGCACAGAGGAATTACCCTACTGGTGTTCATGAGGAGCTTGTAGGCTCATCTTGACTCACTTGGGGGTATGGGATGATAATTTACATTTGGGATGCTTTCATCTGGGATGACCTCAAGTAGGACCTCTAATGAAAAAGAAGGAAGTGTGCTGTGATTGGGCCATAAGGGTGGCAGTGTCTATGAAGCCTTCTCAGCCTTGCTCTAGCGTCCTCCTGGGGATAGGCTGTGGAGTTCAGAAAATACCCTGTCCCTGGACAGAGGGGTTGGGACAGTTGGATTCTTGACCTTCACAGGCTTGATTAGAAGTGAGTCATCCTGCATGTTAGGTTAGCTCCACCCCTGATGCCTTTTTTCTTCCACTTGCCCCACTCCCTGGGTGATTCTTGGATCAGCCTGGGATTAGGATCCCCACTCTATCCCCCTGGCTGCTTTGTGCCCACTCCAGAGACAGTAGAGCAGCCTCCGTCTTGGGGTCTCTAGAGAAAGATGCAGGTGTTCAATGTTACCCAGGACCCAAGCCAGTCTGGGAAGGAGCCAGTGTGTATTTCCTGCTCTATGAGGATCTCACAAGGACCCATGCTAACCAGAGGGTGTCAGCTTGGATGGATCTGTGCACTACAGCTCAAATCTAGCTCGAGTCCTGCAGGCGAATTTCTCTCTCCCAACATCTCAGGACCTGACTTAAATTGTGACCAGACAAACGAATCCCAAGCCCAGACTGAGACTCCTCAGTCCTGTTGGCCTTGTTGAAATCCTAACAGATGACAATCTTAATTTAGTAATTATTTACAAAATCCTCTGAAGGAAAAAGGTGTTTGTGGGCTTCCACAGTGTAAGAAAGTCCCCCCATTAGTTAATAGCTTTTCCTGCTGGATTCAAATTTTGATTAATTGGATTTATCATAGGGGTATTGCCGATTTTTAAAGACCTGATAAAATACACTAAATATTAAAAACATTTAGAACATTTAGAAAATTCTTTAGCAACCTTCACTCCTCCAGAAACAGTAGCACGAGGACCAGATGTCAGCACATTTCAGGTGGGAGAAGGGGCTAAAGGAGAATTCTGGTCATTCAGAAGACATTTTACTATACCTTGGTCACAAAGGATTCACCGGGAATAGATAACTTTTCAGTTGTGTGAGTCTGAGAGGCATTTGGGCTATTGGAGGGCAGGAGAAATAGATAGTGGTGAGAGTTTAGGAGTTTGACCTTTTGGTCAAAGTTTCTGTGATCCATATTTTCATCTCCTTCTATCTACTCCTCCCCATGAATTAAAAGTGAAGATTGGGATGCATGAAGGGTGGAAATTCTTCCTATACTCGTGTCTTGTATTCCTGTCTCAAGTGCTTTCAGCTCCTTCCCCCTGGAGTGACTTTTTTGTTCCGGTGTGGCTAAATCCTATTCATCCTTTAAATTCTCAGACCCAGGGCAACTCCATAAATCCATTCTTGATGTCTCTTGCTGGAAATCCCCTCCTTTCTTTGAATCCCCATAGCAGTTATCTGTATTTTCCCTATCAGTACATAAGCCTTGCTTCTTAACTGTTTACATACCTTACTTATTCCTGGTACACTGTAGGCTCCTTGAGGGCAGGAAAATGAGTTTTATTATTTTTTTTAATCTACTTTACCTTCAAAAGTACCTGGCAGAGAGCACTAAGTATATTTGAATGCATTTCTCCCCTTTTAGAAAATAAATTCCAAGACGTTTTCCTCCCATTGGAATCATGACTTATTCTGGGTTTTCTCTAACCACATAGAGTTGTGAGGACGTCCTTCTCCTCCAAGGTGCTGAGTTTAAACCATGTGACTCTCCTCTCCTCAGGTTCCCACAAAGTGAGTCTTTCCTCCTGGTACCATGACCGAGGCTGGGCAAAGATCTCCAACATGACCTTCAGCAATGGAAAACTCGTGGTTAACCAAGACGGCTTTTATTACCTGTACGCCAACATTTGCTTTCGACACCACGAAACTTCAGGAGACCTGGCGACAGAGTATCTTCAGCTGATGGTGTACGTCACCAAGACTAGCGTCAAAATCCCGAGCTCTCATACCCTGATGAAAGGGGGAAGCACCAAATACTGGTCGGGAAATTCCGAATTCCATTTTTATTCCATAAATGTTGGAGGGTTTTTCAAGCTACGATCCGGCGAAGAAATAAGCATTGAAGTATCCAACCCTTCCCTGCTGGATCCAGATCAAGATGCAACTTACTTTGGGGCTTTTAAAGTTCGAGATATAGACTGAGCCCCATGGTGTGATGCACACGCACGTGTTTCCTAGGATGTAAGTAGACTTTTTAAAAAACACGCCAAGGAAGATAGCGATAGGTGGGTGAGGCATGGCCTTCAAGGGCACCTGAAGACTCTCTGCCCATGCTCTTGACTCTGTAGAGAATACCTGTATGGCCGGTGGGGGACGATGGACTCAAGGTGTGGTACAACCTAAAGGCTTTCTTACACAGTGGTTTTAAAATTTTGTAATGAATTCCCAGACTTAAACCAGATTGGAGCGATTATGGTTACTGTTTTGTAAATTTGCATTTGGGCTACCAGAGGCACTCGTCCAGCTCGAGCCCGTGGAGATGGGCGCTGTGCAGCTGAAGTTGAGAGGGCGGCATCTAATTACAAACGGATGATCATCTGAAGGGTTAAGTTCTTGTGAATTGTTACATCATGCTGGAACCTGCCAATACCTTTTCTAATGGGGAGAGAAAATATATGTATTTTTATATAATATCTAAAGTTATATTTCAGATGTAATGTTTCCTGTGCAAAGTATTTTGTAAATTATATTTGTGCTATAGTATTTGATTCAAAATATTTAAAATGCCTCACTGTTGACATATTTAAGGTTTTAAATGTACAGACATATTTAACTGGTGCACTTTGTAAATCCCCTGGTGAAAACTTGCAGCTAAGGGAAGAAATGTTTGCTGATATCAAATGTATTATATTTCTTCACTCTTTTTTTTAACTTAATAGATTTTTTCAGACTTGTTCAGTCTGTGCAAAAAAATTAAAAAGGAGGCCTTAAATAATAAAAGCAGGATGTTGGCCACCAGGTGCCTTTTAAATTTAGAAGATAATTGACTTTAGAAAGCTGACGTTGTCAAAAAGGATACATAATGGGCTACTGAAATCTGACAAGAGTATTTATGTAATTATTGAACAGGTGTATTTTTTTCTACACATGCTGCAAATTGTAAATTTTTTTAAATGTAAAAGTTATCAGTGACTTTACAGTGTTAAAAATCCCATTTTCAATTTAGTGGAAATTATTTTATACTGTACAATAAAAACATTGCCTTTGAATGTTAATTTTTGTTACAAAAATAAATTTATAAGAAAACCTGCCACGTGGTTTTGTGCTTCTCTTTTTTTGTCTTGCTCTGTGATTAGGTTCTCTCCAATATGATAATATGGCTTCCATGTCTTCCCAAGGGTTACTGGGAGAAATGCATATTTAATTAAAAATTAAGGACCGATTCAATTAAATTAATGAACTGTGGACCTGTTGCAGCCATATAGGAAATAGAGGCTTTTACACTCAGAAAAGGAAAGTAGATGTTTATAGCATGAGAAAAGTACAATACTCTGCCTGCATTCATAATATCCGAGAGAATAGTAGTTTGTGCCTAATGGACCTAGAGGATCACCCGAAATTCTTGCACCTTACCATGGTGAAAGAGGATTAACAATGGGCTGGATGCTTGTCTTCATGAAAATATATATGGGAGAAGCTGTCTAAGCCAGGTTGGCTACTCACATAAGGGAGACACAAGAATATGAGTAGCTTGGGAAGGGGCAGTAAGCCATAATTTAAGATACTTGCCGTTTTTGGATAATTGTTCCTTGATGGTGGTGAAAGGAAAGGAGGGGAAAAAATTAAGTGTCACAAAGAAGAAACTATACCTTTCAAACAGCAGAGCTGTGATGGTAGGATTCAATCGTTGACCAAAAAATACCTATTGTTTTAAAGTTATCCATAAGTCTTCAGTAGATTTGGTATAAAATATGATTTAAGGGTTTCACATCCCAATGGCCGAGCCTTGGTTTAAGGAAAAAATTAATTTTGATAAGCATTTGGAGAGTTTCTCCATTCTCCACTGACAAAAAAGTTTGTGACATGGAGAGCTACTCCAGTGCTTAGAATAGGATTCTGCAGTTTCTAAAGGTGAATGGCATGCATTCATTTGTTTGTTCCACATTATTGAGCATGCCCTCGAGGAGGTTTCATTCCAGTGGGGGGAGTCAGCCTAGGAAAAGCGTGGTAGGTTCCAGGGTATGGGTATGTATAGCATACTGTGGGAACAGAGTGGAGGCTGTCTAATCCTATTACTGAAGTTCTGAAAATTATCTGAGGCTGGAGAGGAGGGGAAAGTGGGGAGAAGGGCGCCAAAGGCGGATATAGAATATCCGTTACCATTTTTTTAAGGAGGTACCAGGAATTGAACCCAGGACCTCATGCATGGGAAGCAGGTGCTCAACCACTGAGCTATTCCTGCTCCCTTCCGTTACCATTTTTCACTAAGAGGCAACTAACTTGCTGTCTCTCAAAGATGAGCAAAGACCCAAGGCCTAGGAATGGAAAGAACCCAGGAACAAGTGAGATAAATGGCTGCCCCAGCCAGACTGGTGAACTAGCACAGCGAGAACCAGCATTCACGATGCCAAGGAAGAGCCTCTTTCAAAGACCTTGATGATTCAGCCTGACTGTAATGTGAATTTTATGTGTGTTAACACCCTGATCTGTTGGTGATTTTCAGAGCTTTGCTGGAAAGAACCGATGACAACAAGATTTTTGTGTGAAATTGCCTGTCCCTTGAAGAATGCAATCTGAAGTAGAGGGTGCCGGAAAGAACGTGACGCTCAATTCAGCATGCAACTCCCTACCCGCTCACTCTCATGCTACCTTTTCACTCCTGCTTTTTCCTTCAACGTATCCCTTTGTCCACGTCTATTCTTCTGCATATTTTAATCCTTCCCTGTTTTCTTTTCCTCTTATCTCCTACTCCCTGGCTCATGTCTCAGAGGGCCATTTAGTCCCTTTTGTGGTCCTTGGGGAGTAAGGAGGCTGCTGCATGTGATTGAAAGGGAACCAGGTCATGCCAACACTCAGCCACAGCTAACTAAATGTATTTAGGTGTGACAAGATCATGTTAGGAGGCCACACAAGCTAGATGCTATAGCAAATTGAAGTGTTTGCTCATTTTAACTACTCTATTTCAGTCTTCTTCCTAAGGCATGCCGAATCTGAAAGAGAGAAAGCACCCCGAATTTGAAGTCACCTGTCCCCCTTGAATCAGTGTTTACAATTTCACCCGACTTGGGCACCTTTGCATCTTTCCAAAACAGTACGTGTGCAGCAATTCTTATATAATGAGGTTGTTTTTGCCATTTTTCCATTCTCTCCTGTTTCCTTTGGTCTCAATCTTCTCCATTATACCATCCTAGAAAACTTATGGAGAAGGTGACCCTACTTCCCTAGGGACTTTGATGAACCCCAGCGCCTTGAGCTGCAACCTTTCTCCTTGTGTCTAATTGTGTTGTTTTTTTCAGGGGTGGGGTAGGGGGTGGGGAGAGTACGTCCTTGACTCAACTTGCAGTTCCCCAGTTAGCCTGTGGAGTCATGCAGGGCACGTCAAGCATGTCCTTGCTCCACTCCTGGCTTTGTTAATTGATTCTTTGCCATGAAATTGAAATATGTTTCCCAGTAGCTGCTTTTATAAAAGCTAATTAATTATTGATTCACATTATTATGATTTAGTTTGGTATCACTTTTTACAATCAAAAATGTGTACACAGTGAGTGTTAGATTTTAGCTATAAAACAGAAATCCATTCTGCAGATTAATAGGACTTTTATGATGCTTCTACTCTCCTACTCTTGTAATTTAAAAATTCTATTTCCTAATCATCTACTACCCACCTTCCCTTTCCTTTGTTGACTGATTTTTTTGACCAGGGGCATGGCATTATTCCATCTTGATCAGTACTCTGGCTATTTGTAGTGACAATCTCTGATTTATGAAATGTGGCCTCGTTATAACATTATTCATATCCCCATTGACTCTAAATGTCATAGAGAAATTTTGCAGAGTTTTCTGCTTTGAAAATGCCCAAAGAATTGTCCATTTTTGTTAACCATGAGATGAGCTAGAATTACTGACTCCATTAGTACCACCCAAGGCTAAAAACCTGGGAATCAGGGCTTGGTTTCTGAGATAGGTTCTCCTGGAAGAGTTCATTGATCTTTCAGTCTTCCTTATGAGGGTCCTAGAATCACTGGGGGAAAAAACATTTTCTCCTCTTTCCTACGGATTCTGCAGAAGCTTCATTTCCTCAAAAGTGTTATCTCAATAATCTCAAGTTGATGAAACTAAAGCTCCTTCTAAGATGTGAACATCTATTGAAAGAAAGAGCTTGCGTTTGGCTGTCAGCCAGTCCTGTTACAGGAATTCCACCTCTGCTGCTTGGCATCCTATAACCTTGGACAGGTGATCACCATTTCAATTTCAGAGCAGTGAAGTGTGTCTGACCCATGCGGATGAGAAACTCAGGAAGTGGCCATGCAGTATTGTCCCTGCACCTAGGAAAACCTGTTACCCTCCAAAGAGCCTATTCAAAATCTCAACAGCTAATGGGGCCTGTCACCCAGATATCCTTCTTTCTGAGTGGTGACTTCCAGGGAGGAGCAGGGAAGCCTGACGGAAGGAGGCTGAGATTGGGAAAACCATTACTAAGTAAAATACAGAATGGTACAAATCCCTAGATCTGTGACATTCTAAAAGTGTGACTGCATGTAGCAAATCCCAGAGGGGAGCAGACAAAATGAGAATGTTGTGGTTTTAGGGAAGAGAAATTACGGATGTTTTCTTCACTGCCATTGAATTCCATAATAAAGAGCATTAAAACTGATCTTTTCAATAGAGAAGTAAAATTGCAGATTTTGGCACTAAATAATCTAGGGCCCCGTGATGTGGGCCTGTGTGCTTTTGAAATAGAATACCTTAGAGGCTGGGGAATTGAGCATCAGCAGGAGGAGGGGGCAGCAGTTTTCTAGAATGTGAAGAAGTGACTCCTTCCCAGCATGTTGCCTTTCACTGTTTCTAGCCTTTGATTTGGATTGTGTTTGGAATTTGGGGCTAAAAAGACCTTCATGAACCAAGCTTCACATCAACATGCTGTCCTAACACTTGCCTTTTCCCACCCATTCCTCCTGATTCTAGAAGGCAAGAAGAGGCAGCAGGACAGTTTGAAGGGAGGGTCATGTTTTCCTAAACATTGGAAACAAACCCAAGAGGCTCAGAGTTCATTTTTTAAAATGACTTAACAACTTCTTCACCTTGTTTTCTGCCATCAAGAAGAAAGTATGCAGGACAGACAGACAAATTCATTGAAACCTCCTCTTTCTGTGCAAGCTCCCTGGGTAAAGACAGTGATCCTCTCATGCAGGTGTTTCATAAAGCCTGGGACTAAAAAAAATGAATTGTTGAAAGTAAGTCATAAACTCTGCTGTGCATTTTTGTTTGTGATATAGTAAGAGCTGCTGAGACTTTCTTTTAAAACGGAATCTTTGATGTTTTAAAACCTAGGAATTCATATTTAAGCCAGAGATATTGACCTGTAGATCCAACCCTATAAGCTACAGTGTCTGCAGAGCCCTGAAAAAAGGCCTGAAAAGACGGTTAAGTTTCTGGCCCAACCCAGTTGTAAGAATTCTGATTTTCTATCAGTAAAAGATGCTAAAGCAAGGGAACAGTGCAAACACGATGTTTTAGTCTGCTAGGCTGCTGAAATGCAGAGACCGTGAAATGGGTTGGCTTTAACAACGGGAATTTATTAACTTACAAACTTACAGCTTTGAGGCAGAAAAATGTCCAAATCAAGGCATCATCAAGGCAGTGCTTTCTTCACAAAGACCAGCTGCTAGGGATCCTGGACTCTTAATCACATGGCAAGGCACTTGGTGGTGTCTGCAGGTCTCTGCCTTATCTTTTGGGTTTCATTGTTATTAGCTTCTTGTTTCTGTGTCTTTTTCTCTCTCTGTCTGAATTTCATTCTCTTAACAAGGACTCAGGTAAGAGGATTAAGACCTACCCTGGGCCACACCTTAACCGAAGTAACCTAATCAAAAGGCCCTATTTGCAATAGATTTACACCCACAAGAATGGGTTAGCTTTAAGAACATACTTTTCTGGGGTCCATAGAGCTTCAAACCATCACACATGATTTGCAAAATCTTTCTTATTTGTGCTTTTACAATAAAATCCTTTAGAACTTGTGCACTGTTAATATTAGTGGCTGAAATCTTCTAATTATTGCAAGTCAAATATACAACATCATCTTGCTTTTGCAGGAAAGCTCAGTGAGATTTTTGCAATTCTTGGTGTCCCTGGAAAAGATGACTCTTTCAGTGTCCTGGGTCTACTGGAATGCAGATCCTGAACCACGTGGAGAAGACAGTTTAGTACCCTTTAAATGAATGTTTAAAAATACTTGTTTGAAATTTATTTAGGAGAGAAGGAAAGTGTTGGAAGTTAAAGGCTAGAGAAAGGGGATGCTGGTGGCAGCATTAAGTCTCCTTTGGGCTGTCCTGAACAGCCCCATTCTGGCCCAGACTTACATATCCCTCTCAGTAAAAGGAAATAATTGGAGTTCATCAAAATCACTCTAGAGAGTTGAGCAGCTCCCTTTTGTTAGAGCATCATGTCATTTGGGAGCCTGACCCTTATGGGTAGCCTCAGGGACCAAAAATGAATTCCTTCCCACCATACAGAGAAGTTAGTATAGTCTCTCCATCTCCATCTTCTTATATTTCAACTGTCCAAAGCACCAGCTCTCTGGCTCATCCCTAATTTGGCTTGATAAAAAAGGTAGCATTGCAGTGATGAGTCCTTCCAGAGAAATTGCTCTTTCCATAACTAAAAAGGTTTATGGACTGTATTAGGCCCACTTGCCAAAAATTATCAATAGTTCAAAAATTCATTTTCATGTATTTTCTTTGCCTGGATTAATGATTGAAAAACATTTGGATTTGTTTCTTCTCTTTTAGGAGATCCAGGCTGATATTCCTTGCATGGTTAAAAATAGTGGATTGGGCAGCAGTAAAGCATGCTACCTTTCTCTTCAAGTTTAACTGAAAATTACTGAGAATCTCTTATGTTCTGAGCATTATGTAGGGTGTTTTTTATACATAATTGATTTTAACCCTCACTACAATTCTACACAGTGACTATCATTATCCCATTTTACAGATGAGGAAACTAGACTCAGAAACATTAAGTGACAGCTGGAATTTGACTAGAAGTCTATAGGTTTTCCCTTGCACTCTTGCTGTCATAGACAATGTGATTCCCATAGCTATCTCAAATGGCCTTCCCACTTCTCACCTGGCCAGTTTCTCACTATCCTTTCCTTCCTTGTATAAGCCCCACGTCTCTCATGAATCCATAAGAGAGTTTTTCCTTCTGTGAACTCCCATTGTTCTTTGTGTTTGAACAGCACAGCATAGGACTTGGTTACATACTGTCTTCTACCACCTTCTGTTTCCTCAGTCTTACTCTTGCCTTTCTAGAGGACCGTGAGCTGTGTATGTTTTGGGAAAGTCTGTTCTCGTTGTTTCCCTGCTATTCCCAAAGATGCTGAGCACATAATGGGGTCAGAGAAGAACTCAATACAGACTTATTGAATGAAGAATTGATGGATTCACCTGTGTGCTGTTGATGGTGAGCCTCCACAGCCCAGCTTTTGTTGTGTCACTCATAAGGACTCCCCAATTCTCACCCCAATTTCTTCCTGAGGCTATATAGAATTGGGCAAGTGGTGGAAATGGGGGTGGAGTAAAAGGTCCATTTTTTGCATGTGAGCTTTTTAAGGTGTAGCACCTTTCCATATGATCCCATGGCAGGGAAGTATGACAGAGTAGAAAGATCAGTGAATTAAATGTTGGGAGATCAGAGATCTCTTCGTTAATTGTTTCATAACTTTGAATAAGAGACAATCTTTTGATAATCCCACTTCTTTGTTCATAAAATTGAAACAGTAATAGTCACATCACCCATCTTGTAGTATTGTTGAGAGTTCAAGTAAAATAATAAATGCAGAACCAGGTCACAGATAATCAGATGTAATAGGAAATGAATGGTGTCATTATTCTTGAAATCAGTTAGACCAGTTACATGTTTTGACCTGATCTTTGTCTATCAGCTTTCCTGAAGTTGCTTTCCCACGCCAACTCATTCATACCACCTTTGGTGCCACCTCTTCCAACCAGCAAGGATTTCTGGAGAAACTTTGAGGAGCCAGTGGGGTCAATTCATGCCGTGGTCTCAATGGTGACCAAGATCTTCAACTTATTCTACCTTGACTTGACATTCCAAATGATTTTTCTCTCTTGAGCTCTGGTATCACATTCCGGAGTCTGAGCTTATCACTCCCAGCCTTTCCCTTTTCTAAAGTGCAAGAGACAGGGGAGAGGCAGAAGGGAGTAATCATAGTTGTAATGGATCACTTTCACTTTCCTGCAGGCAATGTCAAAATACCCGGGAGGTAGCAATGAATTAGAAGTTCAGGGCTAAATCCATCTTTTTCTCTCTTTCCCCTGAGCACCTCTGTACGTTCCACTCTCAGCCTGGTAGAGTTGATCAGAAGTGAGCACCATGGTAAATTGAAGGGAGTCCTAGAAGATGGTGGTCCATGTAATTCTTCCTCATTTTAAAAAACAAATCTTTAAAGACCACCTCCATCTATTGACTCTTTCCCTTAACCTATAATCTTCATAGCCTAGAGATTCTAACACTTGGAAAAGGCTCAATAAAATATTGAACAAAATCTAAGCCAACTGAGAGAAAATTGAAAAGACTTATAGAGGATGTTCTACCAGAGACATGTGGATTATAATAGAAAGAAACTTCCCCAGTGAATGGGATGATTCACTAAGGAGTAGCACTTCAGATAATAATGATCATTAAAGAAGATGTATTTGTGTGTGTGTGTGTGTGTCTGTGTGCATGTCTGTGTGTGTGTGTTTGGGATTTGTTGAGATACCCTTTTCAAAGTGTAAGACAAGTAGCCACACCTTAAATTCCCTAATTCCTAACAAAGATTCCCAATGCTTAGTGACCTCTCTGGATTTGGAAGGCAACAATGTATCCCATATTTGGTCATTCTCAAACCTTTGACCAAGTGTCTCAAAAGGCTGACAGCTTTGACTGAGGACTAGATTAAGAAAAGTTTCTCCAGTTGACTCAGGTTGCAGAGATACCTATTTGGGGGAAATTGTTGTCCAGCCAGGGACAACATTTCTCAGTCCTCATTGTCATGAGGACAACTGGCAAGTTCTTATCAATGGAATCTGAAATACTGCTTTCAAGCAGAAGTGGGTAAGAAGCAATCTTTCTTCTAATGCCTGCTGGAAGCTGGAGACTCTAATGGTCTAAGCAATAGACCCATGAGATGGAAGGAGTCTGGATCCCCCAATTATCACATGGAGGGAAACCATCTGCTTGTCAGAAACACCTACTATGTGAGTGAGAAAGGGATTCTATTGTGCTAAGCCACTGATATTTTGGGTTTGTTATTGCAGCTATCATTACCCTAATGAATATGCTATGTTTCAGAGCAAAAGCACCCGGAAGTTAAGTCCTGCTTCAAGTACCCGTCATGAAGATCCCCAGCTCACAATGTTTTTTTCTCTACCCTAGGTTCTGCAAGTCTCAGGTAATTGTCTCCTTAATCTAGTCCCTATATGCAAAACACCTACCCATTAGGGAATGCCAATTCCTTGTCCTGGTATCATGTTCACAAGCAACATAGTTCTTTGTCTCTGACCCTCAAAATCCTTCAGAATAGTCTGGGTTGTTTATGGAGACAGAAATGTGGGGAGTATTTCCATAGATAGGTCCAGAGACCTCGTCCAGTTCCCTTCAAGATCTCTTCACAGTGTGAGTTGCAGACAACCTTCTTTAGTCTACTACTTGTTCAGTGAGTAACCATTAAATAAGACACACACACACACACACACACACACACATCTCTGAAAGGCAAACATAAATTCTCAGGCTCATGTGCTATAAACCTATGATGCAGAAGAGAAACATATTATCAGACTGTCCATATAATTTACAAGCCTGCCTGTCTCGCTGTGGAGTAAGAAAGGTAATGGCTCTCATGACAGTTGACATCTGTCCTATTTTGCAGAGCAGAGGAGCTAATGACTTTTCTTTATGCCCATCCTCTTTCAAGTAGTGTCATTTTGGGCCTGCTGGGAAAAATAAACTGACCTAATACTGATTTATATATAACTTAATGTTGGCTGCCTTAGTTAAAGAATCTAAGGAAGCTTTGACAAGTGGGGGGCTGATTAAATCCTTGATGGGGGACAGCTCTCCTCCAGTGTAGTTGGGTGATATGGGAGCTGAGAAGGGGAGCCTTGGCTGGTTTCATTCTTCCAGATGGGGTTGTATGCCTTCAATTGGGATAGACCAACTCTTCTGAGAAATGGTGCCTCTGTTACTCTTAATGTTCATGGACTAAACACGTGGGGCCCTATTGTCATCTAAGAATCCTTTTGACAATTGTCACAGGCTCCCTGTCCCTTTTAATGCACACCCCACTCTCACCATATGATGGGTTGATAAACCAGGGTGGAAGAATGAGTTTTGTTGGTAATGACTGGAAACCTTCAAGTCCCATAAAGGAACTGGCCTTCATGGTTTTAGACCCCTCACTGCCCAGCGTTTATTTTTCTAGGTATGAGATTTATAGTCAGATATCAGGACTTCCACATCCTAATCAGGTTTACAACACTTAAATCTTGGCGTGTTTTAAAATTATACAAGAAAAGGAGCATGAGTGGCCCCTACAGGTCATCTGCAGGGCAACATCCTGGTCCAAGTGCCTTGGTAGCAATTTAGTCCTCCATTTATTCAGCATGCAGGAAATGGGGACAAAAGGGTGAATGACAGTGTTCCTGACTCCTAGAAACTTTGAGGAGGACACTGTAAGTTTCCATGTAAGGTCAAAAATGTGATAGTAGAAATATGTTCAGGCTGCTTTGGGAACACAGAGGAGGGGCCCACTGTCCATCCCTGGAAGTTGAGAGAGGGGTTTCAAGAGGAGATGACTGCTGAGACAAGCCTTGAGTTTTGAGTAGGAATTAGGTTGGTGAAGGATTGGAGAGGGAAAGGTCAGAGTGCAGAACTTCATGGGGAAGGGTGTGAAGCAAGTTGAAGGAATATGCAGACATTGGGCAGTAGAAGAAAGGAAAGGAGTCCTGATAGAGTAGAGAAGGAAGGGTGGAGAAGAGAGATATAAGGGACAGTGTTTTTCACAGTTTTTCCAGGTCCTCCCTATCATGCCAGGGATCAGTTCTCCACTTGGGCTGAGTTGAATAGTTCTTCCCCACCCCCAAATCCATGAGATCCACCCAGAATCTCAGAATATGAATATATGCAGAAATAGGGTCTTTACAGATATAATAGGTTAAGATGAAACCAATCTGGATTAGGTGGGCTCTAAGTCCAATATAAATGATGTCCTTATAAGAAGAGGGAAGTTTGGACACAGAGACCCAGGCCCAGAGGAAAGATGGCCATGTGAAGATGGAGGCAGAGGTTGGAGATTGGCCACAAGTAAAGGAAGGCCTGAGGCCCCCAGAAGCTGGAAAAGTTGGAAGTGTCCTCTTCTAAGAGGTTTCAGAGGGAACATGGCCCTGCCAAAACCTTGGTTTTGGACTTTGTATTAGTCAGCTGAAAAGCAAGCTGATGCAAAATACCAGAAATCTGTTGGTTTTTATAAAGGATATTTTTTGGGGGGTAGAAGCTTACAGTTACAAGGCCCTAAAGAATCCAACTCATGGTACCATAAGAGGTACTTTCTCACCAAATGTCTGTTGCAACATGTTGAAGCAAGATGGCTGGCAATATCTGCGAGGGTTCAGCCTTCCTCTTTCCTCTTAAGGGTCCGTGGGCTCAGCTTCTTCCGGTCTCAGCTGTAGGCTTGCATAGGGCTCATCTCTCTTCCTGGGGCTTGTTTCTTTCTGGGCTCAGCTGCTCTGTTCTCTTCACAAGGTCAGCTGTAAACTACAGGTGAATGGCTTATCTTTTTTCCCAGGGCCGCAGGATCAAAGCTGACAAGTTCTCTCCTCTGCCATGTCTATGGAGCTCTCCCTACTCTTCTTTGTATCTTCTATACTCCTTGAGTGAGTGTCCATTTATATCAGCCCACCAAGGGGGCGGGACTCAACCTGACCATGCCCTAATGATGTGGTCGAATCAAAGCCCTAATCTTAACATAATCAAGTAAACGTAAAGCCTTTGAATTTAAATCAATCAAAGGGTAGCATGCCCAGAGGAACAAATCAGTTTACAAACATAATCAATATTTCTTTTTGGAGTTCATAAATAGCATCAAACTGCCACAGACTTCTAGACTCCAGAACTGTGGAAGAATAAATTTCTGTTATCTTAAGCCATCCATTTAGTGGTGATTTGTAACGGCAGCCCTAGCAGCCTATTTAATAGTCAAATGTGAAATCAACAGACATTCCTTCAGAATGGCGTTTTCTCGACTTTAGTAGTAGAATTTTTTCTCATTTTTGGGGAGGTGCTTCTGAAAGGGGCCCATCACAAAATGGAGCTGTCACAGCTGAGGTCTTTGGGGAACCAGCCCCTCGATGGTTTGTTTCTTTTTTGAAAGACT
>JAQZBX010071954.1:0-15154 GCA_029593785.1 Cabassous unicinctus | reverse complement strand
TTTTTTTTTTTTTTTTTTTTCAATAACTTTTCATCTATGTCTTTCCCCAAACATCAACAATGATTTTGGCAAGAATGTGTGAATGAATGAATGAAAAAATCTGTAATTTTGCCTTAGAATCCTCCTTTTATAAATATATTTTTTATTTATTTTTAAAAGATACTAAGATTACAAAAATTGTTACATAAAGAAATAAAAGGGATTCTCATATGTGCCACTCCCCAGACCTCCCACTTTCCCCACATTAACAACTTCTTTCATTAGTGTGCTACATTCATTGCAATTGATGAACACATTTTGGGGCATTGCCACTAAGCATGGACTATAGCTTACATTGTAATTTACACTCTCTTCCACTCAATTCTGTAGGCTATGGCAGGATATATAATCGCCTGTATCTGTCACTGCAATGTCATCCAGGTCAATTCCAAGTCCTGAAAATGCCCCCATATTACACCTCTTTTTCCCTGACTTCAGCACCTCCAGTGGCCAATGTCTCCACATCAACGATATAATTTCTTCCATTGCTGGAATCACAATATGTATATGGTAGAACACCAGTAAGTCTACTCTAGTCCATATTTTATTTGCCAATCCTGAGGATTCTTGGAATTTGATTTCCACTCCACCTCTATTTGAGAGAGGCCTTCAATCCCATATAGCTGATGGATGGGCTGTTTGCAGTTGTAGACTCTCTTCACCCCTTGGTGTGGTGGTTGTCCATCCTTACCACCCTGTCAGCAGTCCTGGGAGAGTCCAATGAACTGGAAAGTAGATGCTGTAACTCCACTGAGACTCAGAGCCCAGCTAGCACATGGACAGCCAAGAGATTCAAGTCTCCTGGGCATACATTTACAAACTCCCATACCAACTACAGGTTCAAACAAAAAGTACAGAAGAGGCATGTGTACAGGAGGCTCATCTGAGTCCAACTGTATCACACTCAGGAGCACAATCTCCAAATTAGGTCCCACTGGCAAGGCACAAAACTCCAGAGCTATCTGCCTTGACTGCAGGATCTGTGTGTCTCCAGAGCCCTCAGGGCTCAACTCTTTGGGGTTGTGACCACTTTGGCTGTCTACAAGATCCTGCTAGGACATGTATAAGCGTTACCTCTGTGATGACCTCCCAACTCACTTTGAAGTCTCTTAGCCATATAAACTCATTTGTCTTTACCTTTCCCCACTTTTATTGAAGGTCTTTTTCCATTTGTAACACCAGCCAGTGCTTGGTATTAATCCCTCAGTGCCGGGATTTCTCATCCCTGGGAGTCACATCACTTGCGGGGGGGAAGGTAATGCATCCACATGCTGAGTTTGGCTTAGGAAGAGGCCACATTTGAGCAACGAGGAGGCTCTCAGGTGGTAACTCTTAGGCAACCTACAACACAAGGGCAAGTTGCAAATTCAAAAGCAAAAGGTTCATAAGCATAGCCATCAATGTGAAAGACCCATCAATGTACCATCCTTCTTCACTAGTCATTGCCCCTGTACTTGGGGGATTGTTGCTGTTCAATTAGAGAATGTTGCAGAGCTCCCCAAGTAGGGGATTCAACAATCCTTCAGCTGTTGTGTGAATCTCTACCCACTGTGGCAATGCCCTATGAATATTTGAGCATATTTATATACCTTATATGTATACCCAAGTGAACTTCCTCCCATGTATCCCACATCACTGACACCCCTCACCATTGATCCTTCCTGCTATAGTTGTAACCCGTCTGTGTTCCAAAACTTCTTCAAAAATGAAGCCAAGAAAATTGCCAAATTTGATTAATAGGAAAATGAACTAGTAATGATCGGTTGAAACATAATAAATAAAATACATAATGATTTGGAAAAATTAAAACTAAATTAAAGTAAAAAATAGGGTTTAAAAAATGAAAAATATTTTTTAAAAATTTTGATATTCTGCCTTTCATCACTGTACTATTAGTTGTCATGTATGTACAGTGACATTTTCTTCCATTTCTTCCCCAGTGTCTCACTTTTCTTTTCTTTTTTCTTTTTTTTTTGTCTTCAAAGAGGTTTTAGGTCACAGTAAAGTTACATACAGAATATAGAGGACTCTCATATACCCCAAATCCTTCCACTTTACCCCCTTCCTTATTAATAACCTAATTACATGTCGGTGGTATACTTGTTACAACTGATGTACACAAATTGAAATATAGCTACTAACCATGGTCAATGGTTTACATTATGGTTTACATTTTAGACCATTCAAATTTATAAATTTTTGATGAAATTTAACATGGTCTGTATCCATTATTGCAAGATCACACAGAAATATTCCATTGCTTCCTAAATACCCCCTCTTCCATATATTCTTTTCCTCCCTCCCCCTTCCCTTTGGGGTCCATTGCCACCACCAGTCTTCACTACTTGAAGGACAAAGTTCATAGCTACTTGCTACAATGCTGAGGGCTTGACACACTAAATGTACTTTCTTACTGGGAGCTGCCCATGCTCTTGAAAGACACTCTCCCCTCTGTTTGAGAACATATTGGGCCTCCCCAGCATGGGCTTCCAACTCCATCCCAATCATTATGTGGTTCTCCCCCTACTGATCCATCACACTATGACAAAATGTTCACTTGCACATTCTCTCAAAGACTGCCTCAGGTGTGTCCTGAACCAAATGCTCCCCCATCCAACACCTTAATCAGTAACACTTCTTTGTCATATTGCCAAAATGGTTTTCTCATCATTATATTTTCACCCATGTACCCACCAATCCCCAGTGTTCACCTGCTCCCTCCCCAAACCTTCCCACAGTTAGATGGACCATCCAAACCATCCCTTCCTACCTGATCCCCTTATCAAGCTTTCACCACCCAACCAAATAGTACCCTACACCCCTGTCATATCCCTTCAATGCCCAACTACTCACATCCACTTTATCATAGTTTTTGCCCAAATGGGCATTAGCTCACAACCTTCCCTTCCCTTTCTATTTTCTTTTAACCTATCTTCCAGTCTTTTGCTCTTTGAGTCAGGTAGATTTGCTTAATTCATATCAGAGAACTCATGTAATATTTGCTCTTCAATGCCTGGCTTGCTTCACTCAACTTAAGGTCCTCAAGTTCATCCATGTTATCCCATGTGTTAGTACTGTATTCCTTCTTACAGCTGAGTAATAATCCATTGTATGTGTATACCACATTTTGCTTATCCATTCATCTGTTGATATGCATTTGTGTTGATTCCAACTTATAGCAATAATGAATAATGCCATTACGAAGATTGGTGTGTATATATCTGTTTGTGTCCTTACTTTCAGGTCTTCTGGGTATATACACAGGAGTGGAATTGCTGGTTCATAGGGCAGATCTATAGCTAGCTTTTTGAGGAACTGCCAGACTTTTGCCCACAATGACTGGACCATTCTACATTCCCACCAGCAGGGCATGAGAGTTCCCATTCCTCCACATCCTTGCCAACACTTGTAGTCCTCTGTTATTTTAATGGATGCCAGTCTAATGGGTGTAAGATGGTATCTCATTGTAGTTTTGATTTGCATTTCCCTAACAGCTAGTGATGTTGAACATCTTTTCATGTGTTTTTTAGCCTTTTGTATTTCATCTTTGGAGAAGTGTCTGTTCAAATGACTTGCCCATTTTTTAAATGGGTTGTTTGTCTTTTTATTTGTGAGATATAGGATTTATTTTTATATGCAGGTTATTAGGGTCCTATCAGGTATATGGTTACAAAATATTTTCTCCCATTGGATAGGCTGTCTTTTCTCTTTCTTTACAAACTCCTTTGAGGTGCAAAAGTTTTTGATTTTCAGGTAGTCCCATTTATCTATTTTTTCCTTCGCTGCTCATGCTTTTGGTGTGAAGATCATGAAGCCATTTCCTAATACAAGGGCCTGTAGATACTTCCTTACATTATCTTCCAAGGTCTTTATGGTCTTAGTTCTTATATTTAGATCTTTGATCAATCTTGCATTGATTTTTGTATAGGGTGTGAGATGTTGTTCCTCTCTCATTCTTTTGTATATGAATATACAGTTCTCCAAACACCATTTGTTGAAGAGTCCATTCTCTCCTTGTTGAGTGGGCTTGGTGGCCTTGTCAAATATCAGATGTCTGTATATGCAAGGATTTATATCAGAACTCTAAATCTGGTTCCATTGGTCAGTATATCTATCCTTCTGCCAATACCATGCAGTTTTGACCACTGCAGCTTTGTAACATGTTTTAAGGTCAAGTAGTGTGATTCCTCTGATTTCATTTTTCTTTTTCAATATGTCTTTGGGTATTCGAGTCCTCTTACCTTTCCAAATAAATTTCATAGTTAGTTTTTCCAATTTAGTAAAAAATTCTGTGCTGATTTTATTGGGATTGAAGTAAATCTGTATATCAGTTTGGGTACGATAGACATCTTAATGATATTTTGTCATCCCATCCATTAACAGGGAACATTTTTCCATTTATTTAAGTCTTCTTTGATTTCTTTTAACAGTGTTGTGTAGTTCTCTGATCATAAATCATTTACATCTGTAGTAAAATTTATTCCTAAGTATTTGAATTTTTAGTTACTATTGTAAAATGATATTTTTTCTTTATTTCCTCCTCATTTTGTTAATTATTGGTGTACAGAAATGCAAGAGATTTTTGCACATTGATCTTAAAACCTGTGACTTTACTGAACTCATTAATAAGTTCTAGGAGCTTTGTTGTAGATTTCTCAGGACTTTCTATGTATAGGATCATGTCATCTGCAAATGGTAAAATTATTACTTCTTTCTTTCCAGTTTGGATGCCTTTTATTTCTTTTTTTTTTTTCCTTAGTGGTTAAGCAAGTACTTCTAAGACAATGCTAAACATTAGCAGTAATACTGAGCATCCTTGTCTTGTTCCCGATCTTAGAGGGAAAGCTTTTAGATTTCACCATTGTATATGATGTTAGCTGTGGGTTTTTCATATATATGTTTCATCATATTCAGAATATTCCTCATACATGAGAATGTATTTTCCACTGTATTTGGTTATAGTAACTAAAATGTCTGTTCTATCTAGTTCTTTTAATGTATTAAGCAAAGTCTTTGCTTCTTTATTGTTTCTCTGTCTAGATGTTCTGTCTAATGTTGATAATGGTGTATTAAAGTCCCCCAATATAATTGTAGAAGCATCTATTTCTCCATTTAGTTTTTCCACTCTTTGCTTCATGTATTTTGAGACACCCATGTTAGGTGCCTAAATGTTTATGACTGTTCTTTCTTCTTGAAAGATTACCACTTTCACTAATATATAGTGTCTGTTTTTGTCTCTTACACTAGTTTTGCATTTAAAGTCTATTTTGTCTGATATTAGTATAGCTACTTCCACCCTTTTTTGGTTATTCTTTGTTTGTAAGATTATTTTCCAGCCATTCACTTTCAGCCTCCTTGAATTCCTGGGTTTAGGATGGGTTTCTTGTAGACAACATATAGATGGGTCCTATTTCCTTGTCCATTCTGCCAATCTGTGTCTCTTGACTGGTGAGTTTAATCCATTAACATTCACTGTTATTACGCTCAAGGAATTACTTACATTATCCATATTTTCTTTGGGTTTATGTATGTCATATGTTGTTTTAATTTCCTTTTTTTCTTTTTAGTTGTTCTTACACTCTCTTCCAATTCTTTCTCTCCTGTTTTTTCCTTTCAATCTGCATAACTCGTTTTGGTATTTCTTGAAGGGCAGGTTTCTTAGTGGCATACTCTCTTAATTTCTGTATTTCTGTGAATATTTTGAACTGTCCATCATTTCTGAATGCCAGCTTTGTTGGTTAGAGAATTCTTGGCTGGAAGTTCTTTTTATTATAGTACTTTAACTATGTCATACCATTGTTTCAGATGAGAAAACAGCACTTAATCTTATTTACCTTCCCTTGTATGTGATGGTTCTCTTTCTTTTGCTGACTTCAATATTTTTTCTTTGTCTTTTGTATTGGAAAGTTTGACAAGCATATGTCTTGGAGTAGGCCTGTTAGGATTTATACTGTTTTCAGTGTGCTGTACTTCCTGGATATATATATTCATCTTCCTTAGTAGGGTTGGGAAATTTTCAGCCATTATTTCTCCAATACTTCTTCTGTCCCCTTTCCCTTCTTTTCTTCCTCTGGGTTGTGAATAATGCCTATGTTTATACATTTTGTTCAAATCCTTAAGTCTCTGCTTGATTTTTTCTGTTTTTATCTATTTGTTCTAGTATCTATTTGATTTCAGATGTACTGTTTTCCACATCGCAAATTCTTTCCTCTGCCTGCCCAAAACTGCTGTTATGTGCTTTCAGTGTCTTCTTGATTTCTTGGATTGTTACATCAAATCCATTATCTTTTTATGTTTGTTTACAATTTTTTCAGTATGTTTTCCCAGTATCTTCTCAATATCCTTAATTCTTCCTTTACTTAATTGATTTGGTCCATGATATTTGCTTGACAGCTTTGATTGATTGTTCAATGTACTGGATCTCTTCCTGATTTATGGTTTGTTCATTGGACTGGGCCATGTCTTCCTGTTTCTTGGTATCGTGTGTCATTTTTTGTTTCTGTTTGGTAATCTTTTACCTTGATAGGTTTATTCAGTTGATTTGCTTCTCTCTTTTCTCTAGGGTTTTATTTAGCTGCTGGTTTGGTGTGTGTTAAGTTTTTTCTTTTACACTTTGTTCTTCTTGTTCTATTTCCTTACTGTTTTCTATGTTCCCTTGAAAGACAATTATTAGGGCCAGAGAAAGTGAAAGAGGTAAGAAAAGAAAAAAAGGATAATAGTAATAATAGCAGTAAAAGTTAGAAGAGTAACCATTTATGACCTAGGAAAATGAATGTTTAACTCATGTAAGCAGTGTAGAGTAATAGGAATTAAAAAGTGGAGTATCTGCATTGAAATGGGGAACCAAATAGAGAAAAATATATAGAATGAATTAAAAGTACAGAATAATGCATAGAGAGGGAAAGAGAAAAGAAAGGACTAAAAGGGAAAAAAAAAGTTAATAAAAGAAAGAAAACAGAATAGATAAGATAGAAATAAAAAACAAAAGAATTGAGAACTAAATAAAGAGAAGTAGAATATAAGAACAACAATAGAAAGAAGAAGGTTCAAAGATTAAGGAAAGAAAAGAGTTACCATTTGTAGACAAAATCAGTATACACAGAAAAAGGGAAATCAAGAAACAGGAAATAGCAAACAAGAAACAAACCTGCAACACATAATTAAAGAAGGAAAAAAAGGGGTGGGGGGGGGGAAAGGAAAGAAAAATAAGGAAAAAAAAAAAAACACAAAGAAATACAAAAGCAAGCCATCAATCAAAACTAAGGAAGGACAACCTTCCCTCTTAGGCCCCTGTGGAGCTTTTCAGGGTGCCAGTGTTTATCAATTAATTACCCTGCAGCCTTCCCTCTGCAGGTTTTGAAGTAGGTTTTAGTGATTAAAGTAAGTTAAATTTTTAAGGAAAGTAACACTTTTTTTTTTAGGAAAGATAAGAGACTCAATACAAGATAATACAAAAGTAATGTCTATGTTTTCCTTGCCTTAAATTATCAGCTGGATGTTTAATATCCTGGTGGATCACTACTTTAAGAGGACTGGAAATTGAATTAGGGACCTTGTATATTCCAGCTGGAAACTGCTTCACTTAGATAAACTTTCTTGTTGGGTCAGTTAGCTCTTCACAAAGCTATCTAGTTACTTTCTCTCTGGCAGGTTGACTCTTGCAGTTGGATAAATTCCTGCTGATTAGGAGTCTGCCCCTACCCCTTTCTATTCTTATTACTTTCTCTTCCAGAACAGCAGAACACAATAGCCTATGTGAGGGGATTCCTCCTCATCTCTCCCAGTCAGGATAAGTTGCCTTTTGAAATTCAAATGAGACCCTGGTGACTGAACTCACTGCAAAAAATATCTCTCAACCCTCTTCCACACCACCCTCTCCTCCCAGGGGACCCTAATTAGGATCTTGGAAGCTTATTAAGTTCTCCTACTGTCTACCTTCCTTAAGGGGGTTGAAATTTTGATAGTTTTCAGCATGGGACAAGTCAATTGATTGACTCCGCCCTCTTCAGGCCAAATTTCTCTATCCCAGGGTGGGTATGTAAATCATGCTGCCTCAGCAGATTTGTGTCTTCCTTCATCCTGGTGCCACTTCAAGCCAGCAAGTATGTTCTTCAAAGCTCAAGGGAGGTCCAGGCTATCAAACCCACAGTAAGGAAACCCTTCTCCTCTGTTTGCCAGAAGCCTCTCACTTATGGAGTACATTCTCTCCTGCTGAGTGGCCAGCAGGAGTCAGGCCTTGGGGCTCACAGCGGCTTTGTCTTGAGAGTGGGGCTTAGCCATCCCACCATTTCCAGCCTCAGAAGCAAGAACCTCAAGGCTTTAACTTGAGCAATTTATTTCTTTGTCCAGCTCTCTCCAAATAAATGTCCTGAAGGCCCCTTGTCTGTGTGTTCCCCAAACATCTCACTCAGGCAGGATCTTGCCCCCACTCAGCCATTTTTTGTGAGATAGTTCGTGAGTCCACACTTAAGCTAATGCTATCTTGCCCAGATCCTCAGGGCTGCAGATTAGACTTCAGCCTACCCCCTGGAAGGTGGTGGATATGACTTTATGCAGTACATCAATAGATGGAGAAACTGAGTACAACCTGGGGCCAAATTACTAGGGTGTAGTGGGCTAGGAGGTAGGGTATTCTTGGAATACTGGAGGGGTTTGTGGTGCTGGGCCTGGAGGGGGTGAAAGCCCTTATCTGTTCCACTTCTATATGGCTCCTTTTTCTTCTTGGAAAGGAATGGTCTCCCTCCAAGCCCTTAGGCTATGGCTTGATCAATTGTTCAAGTATTTTATGGCTGGAGTGTGCTTTTCTCCAATTTATGTCATGGCGAAATTGAGTCACGGTCTTATGACCTGTTAATCATTGCAAACCTTGTAAGGTGGAACCTCTAACACTGACAAAAGATTTCTGGAAAAATGGAATTTGATAAAAGGTGGGAATATTCTTAGAAACTAGGTTTTTCAAAAATAAATTATCTTGTATATAAAAATTCTACAAAATATTGGAGCACTATATAAAATATACTCTATATCATGCTCAAGTTTTATTTATCTCAGATATATGATTAGTTTAACATTGGAAAGTTAAATATAGCAATTCACAACAACTTAATGGTGAATATCAAATGAGTGTGCCTTGTTTGCAGGAAAGATACTCTTCCAATAAAATCTTTATTAATGATAAAAAAATTTTTAGCCAAAACACAGGAATTCCATATCTCAAAATAATTACTCTGAGAAAAATAAATATTTAAATGAATTTTCTTACATCAAACATCATAGTATATAAAATATTTATGAAGGCAGTATCTAATGGGAGGGAACCAGACAAATAAGACCACCCTTACACATTCACTGGAATGTATAGTGAAACAAGAAAAGGAAAATAAGATATATATATTTGGAAATGTAGAAAGAGCTATTCATTTAGCAGCACATTTAATTATGAATGCTAAAGGTAAAAAACACACACAATTGCACAAATATACTCAGAATCTTATTTGAATCAGATTTGAGAAGTCAATTGTATACAGAAATAAACAAATATGAAGTACTTATAAAATAAGAACAAATTTAAAAATGAAAATTTAAAGAAATCACCCACAATAAAATTAAACATATATGTAATGGAAATATGTTAGAATTTATGGAGGAAATTAAAAGTTTCCTTGAGAGTTAATAAATAACTAAATTAATGGAGAGATAGTCATGTTTATACACAGGAGGACTCAATATTTAAAGATATATATATACACTCAAACACACACACAAAATGATATCTGAATAAAATCTCTGTAGATTTTCCACTGCAGAAATTGAGAAGGTGGTTTTTCAATTCATATGAAATCCAAATAATACTACCTCATAAACAAAAATTTTTAAATTTAAAAATTTGAAAATATTTCCTCAACAGATATCATCTTGTTATAAAATAATAGTATTCAAACATTGTGGCATGGGTGCAAAAAATGAAAGTAAATAATGCAAAAGTATAGAAGGTACATATATGAAAACACAACTAATGACAAATGAAGTACAGCACTGCAGTGGGAATAGCATTCCTATCTTCCAGGCTACCCAAACTCAACTCTAAGTGGATTAAATGCTAAAATGTGATAATTTTATAATAATAACTTTGAAACTATCTTCAAAATATTAAACGAGGAATGAAGTTTTTAGAAGGAGGAGGAGGTTTCAAATTTGGAGGAGAAAAGTATACAAAATTACAACCAATGGAAACATTTTTGTGAATTACAATTGCATTAAAATAAAGAATTCTTTCTCCAGAACCAAAAGAAGGGCACAGAATTACATATTATAAACTACTTAACACATTTAACTTTTAAGGCCTGAAAATAAATTTAAAAAAAAAAAAGTGAGCTCAAATATCTTATTTTACATAGATCATTATCTTCTTCAGCATTGTTGTTGTATGAAAATAAATTCAGATTAAGTAGATTGGAAAAAATATGACTAGATTCCCAATAGTTGAGTATATGGAGCAAAAGGTATGCAGCTATATTGCTCTGTGTGTGCATAAGTTGGTATAACTGCTTTGGAAAACCAATTAATATTGTTGTAGTCTATTAAGATTTGTTTAGTTTGCAGTAATGAATAAATAAGCCCTAAGTTAGTGCTCAGAGTCACAATATTTTGCTCTTATAACATATCTTCATTGTATGTTCACTATACATTTGTTCCATATGTTCCACATTCTATGCCCAGGTTACAGAACTGGTCTGCATAGGGGATATTACTGGATCTCATGGCAGAATTAAAATATATTATAAGGAAATACATATATATAAGCTCTTAAATCCACAGTTATTACACTTGCTCACATTTTATTATTTAAATAATGTCATGAGACCCAATTCACTACAAATCAATTGTGACTCAATTTTCCTCTCTTACAAAGAGAGGACTATCTCAAAAGAGGCATATTATAATTTGAACAATAGTTCAAATGAGTTTTTTCTTATTAAATTTTGGGTATGAATACAATGGCCCTGCATTTCTCATCAGCATATTAAGTTCCTGCAAAGACGGAAGCAATGGTTATGAAAAGGAGAGAAACATTGTAAACTGCTAGTATCATGATGTGGTGCTTAAATTAAAACTATGTTTATATTTACACACTGAAATCTAAGTGTGACCTGGGAATTTATAGTTTCTTTCCAATTAATAATATTTATCCATAGTATGAATATTGATTTAATTTAGAGGGTTAAAACGTTCTTCAACAAAGTAAGCAAATAATACATTATTTGTTCATTTCTTTGAGTTTACAATATAAAGCATAAATAATATTTTGCCATGATAACTGAAATATATCAATTCTAATTTAATCAATAATCCTCTGAAAAGTGCAAATTTCCTTCAGTTAAAAAGAAATGAATCACAAAAAATCTATTATTTTAAAGCACCTTTCAGTTGATCTACAAGTTTCTAAGGCAAATATTTTACTTCATATTTACTCCTCCTAAAAGCATAATCTTATCCATTAAAGTACAATTATGCTATATAAAGAAATATATAACCTTCAGCTTGGAATTATTTCCTTAGAGCATTATCTATTTTTTAAATAATATTATTAAATTTCAAAAAATCCATATCCTAAACCCCATCATTTCCATATGCTTTTTATGAAGTATTTCTAGTTACAGGTAAAACACATATTGTTCAAATTTACTTATCATTTTATCAAGTATAATTTACGTTAAATTCATTTGAATATATGTGGTGTGAATATATAAAGAAAGCAATGCAACAGAATAAAAGACACAGCTATACATCTGTTCATTTAAGAACACAATTTATTAAAAAGAAAGTGTGTGGTAGTAGTTCAATAATATGCACTTTTTAGTTAATTGTGTTTGGGCAGTTAGATATTCATATGAGATAAAGAAATTCACTCTTACCACCTATTATAGACAATGTATATTCATATACAAATATGAAGTACTTATAAAATAGAAACAAATTTAAAAATGAAAATTTAAAGAAATCACCCACAATAAAATTAAATATATATGTAATGGAAATATGTTAGAATTTATATACAATGTATATATTTATACATAAAAATATTAATGGATTTAGAGGTTGACAATGAATACTGTCTTCATGATTTCAGGCTAAGTAAGTATTTTTCACACAAGAAATTAAACACAACCACACAGAAAAAGCTTAATAAATTTTATTATATTAGAGTTGAGAATTTCTGCTCCTCAAAGAACATGGAAAATCTCAAAATTATATGTAACAAACTAGGGGAATGTTTCTGTCACAAATAATGTAGACTAGAAATTCAGAGAAAAGAATTCTATATTAACATTAAAGTATGTGAAAAAATAACATAATGACCTGAAACATAGTCAATCTTTATATCAAAGAGATATACTTGAGCACTCTCTTCTATTGGGGAGGAGTACTAAAGTCTTAAGTAATTAAGTTTACCACAGATATAACCTATTAAAATTAAAGACTTTTATAGCCAACATACAATGGACATGTAAGAGAAAAATTTTGCTCCTGTTGGCCACTGAAACAAAGGGTTATAATCAATGCCACAATTAAAGTCATATATGTGGTTACCTTTAAGGAATGAGAAATATTATTAATTCTATATATTCTATTTACTTCAGTAAAAATGATCTTACTTCATCTATTCTCATTTGCAAAATTACAGTTTAGTTTATTTTCTCCCCAATGGGAAAACACGAGCATTGCCAGTTTTCTTCTAGGAAAATGGTGTGCCTTTCTAACTTCTCAAAATTTGAGAAGCAGCTCATTGTAAGTTTTCGGCCTTACTGAAGGCTTTGTGCTGAACCAAGGGAAAAAAGTGATTATATTGTCACATCATACTGACCTTGTGAGTTTGGTGTTTCCAATTTATTCATTCACTAAGGGATTTCTGCTTCCTACTCTGAAAAATTCAAACTCCAAATATTCTTCTTTTTACAGGATGTGTGATGTGTCCATTCTTGGACACAGAGAACAGCTAAACCTGAAACCACTGCTATAACAAATTAATACAGGGAAGAGCTGGAAATAAGAACTTAAGGATAATTTTAACTGCTCTTGATATAAGAGCAGTAGGACCTAACTTACTGCGTGGATCAAATGACTGAAATCCAAACATGTTCCATCCATTCATCTATATATTCAAAATTAAATAAGTATATTAATCTCATATCCTTAAAGTCTTCAATAGACTTTTATTCCAAGATAAAAATAATTATCTCTTAACCTGATAAAGTGATCATCCAAAAAATTCTGGATATATATAAAAAAAGATCATGAATTTATTTGGAAAACAACATATTAAAACTGATGTTTAATTGACAGGAAAAGAAACCGTAGGTATAATGCATATGGAAGCAGAAAGAGTGATCAATGATTTTGGATATCTTGAAATTCAAAAACAAAACCTTTTGCAGAGGGAAAGAAATTGTAATATTGAGACCTGATATGTTTCTTTGGATTTTGCATGGCCTTTTCAGGATAAATCCAAAAGTCATTATCTTTCATCCCACTGCCATATGCAGGCTTAACACTATGAGAATGCTTGTCTGTTGAAACAGAATCTGAGAAAATTGTACAAGGAAACTGGAGATGCCTTTGCTTGATTGAAACCTGAGAGGAAAGAGTCCTGCTACATGGAAAGGATAGGACCAACTCACTGTGGCTAGCTCTACTCTTATATATAAATAAACAAAAACTTACCAACCATTTAGCTCTTAAGCATGGAGATCTTAAGGAGCTTTCCATTGGCTCATTCAGAATTTTAAAACAATGTTCTAAAGAGTACAAGGCATTGGATAACAGAACAAGTATGAGAACCTTCTCTTATAAACTACAACAAATATATAATACTAATACAGGGTGTTAATAACCAGTTGGGTTAGGGGAAAATACACCGAACGTAAGATATTGGCAATATTTAGTAATAGTTTGATTATGTTCATTCATACCTTGTAAAAATTGTTTCTCAACAATGCAATGTGTTGGGGGGGGTGACATATGGGAGCCTTGTGTGACATGTCTGTGTGCTTTGTTAGTTCACAACTTTTATTATATACTTATTTTTTATGTATGTTCATGTATGAATGATAAACTTCAAGGAAAAAAATAAAAGAATTAAAAAAGAGTATAAAACATTGGAAGAAATCCAGAGTTTTATAAAGAAGAAGATAATCAAATATTTTTAGATTCCAAATGCACTGAGACAATTAAGGTGACAATGGGACATTGGAAAACTGCTGTTGATATCCTCAAAGAGATAAAGGTATATTTTGCATCTGTATTTTGCTATAAGAAAATATGATACAGACTTAAAAATGCTAGACTGTTAAGGGAAATTACAAATGTATATATACATAATTTTAAGAATTAAAAAGATAATTTAAGTTAGTTTGAAGATATTTTAAAATCGTATCTTTCCATATTGAGAAGATAAGATTTTATATTTTTGGTGGAAAAAGAGCATCATATAATATAACAAATATCTGGACTGTTCATGAATAATCCAATTCCATCTGTTGCTATATCTCACACCACTCTGTAATGAACTGTACTTCTTAATGCAGAAATATTGAATGAATTGAGCTATGCATGACTTTTTCAGCCAGATCTCAGGGAGAGAGCAAAAGCTGCCAAAGATATAATGTGATGAAGGCCAGATTTTACAGTCCACATTTTAATCTCAGAAGCAACTTTAGCACAGATCTCTGTGCTATATCCTTTTTGTGTTATTAAATGTGAAATTGTATCTCGATTCTAATCACCTTATTTGTTTCAGAGTTTGATATAAAAGTGAATGGAAGGAGCAATTTGAATTGAATTCTCTACTTTAAAACATACAGTATTATTTTCTTGAGTGGCACTAAACTGTAACTTGAAATTTTCTCAAATTTATAGGCACCTGATAAGATAATAATCCATATTATTCTCCATATTATAGCATTTTTTTCTTTAGTTAACAATCATGCTACATTACTTAAAACATTTTAAAAATGTGGATGATCTTTTCCAGTATAATGCGTGACCCACAAAACTTAGGGAATTGAAAAACTAGGGCACGGGTGTATAGCTACCACACGTGCAAAAAAAAAAAAAA